>JAKWBO010000880.1:0-24490 GCA_034336685.1 Luscinia luscinia
CCCCGCTTAGGGCAGACCTGTTGTCCGCCCGCATTCCCGACTTAAGGGGTAGACCTGTTGTCCGCCCGTATTCCCGCTCAAGGGTAGACCTGTTGTCCGCCTGCATTCCCGATCAAGGGGTAGACCTGGTGTCCGCCTGCATTCCCGCTTAAGGGTAGACCTGTTGTCCGCCTGCATTCCCGACAATGGGGTAGACCGTGGTGTCCGCCGGCATTCCCGCTAAGGGGTAGACCTGTTGTCCGCCTGCATTCCCGATTAAGGGGTAGACCTGTTGTCCGCATTCCATTCGGCAAGGGTAGACCTGGTGTCCGCCCGGCTGTTCCCGATCAAGGGTAGACCTGTTGTCCGCCTGCATTCCCGCTTAAGGGGTAGACCTGGTGTCCGCCGGCATTCCCGTCAAGGGTAGACCTGTTGTCCGCCTGCATTCCCCGATTAAGGGGTAGACCTGGTGTCCGCCTGCATTCCCGGCTAAGGGGTAGACCTGTTGTCCGCCTGCATTCCCGATGAAGGGGTAGACCTGTTGTCCGCCTGCATTCCCGATTAAGGGGTAGACCTGGTGTCCGCCGGCATTCCCGCTTAAGGGGTAGACCTGTTGTCCGCCTGCATTCCCGATTAAGGGGTAGACCTGTTGTCCGCCGGCATTCCCGACTAAGGGGTAGACCTGGTGTCCGCCTCGGCATTCCCGCTGAAGGGGTAGACCTGTTGATCCGCCGGCATTCCCGACTAAAGGGTAGACCTGTTGTCCGCCTGCATTCCCGCATTAAGGGGTAGACCTGGTGTCCGCCTGCATTCCCGCTTAAGGGTAGACCTGTTGTCCGCCTGCATTCCCGCTTAAGGAGTAGACCTGGTGTCCGCCTGGCATTCCCAGCCAAGGGGTAGACCTGTTGTCCGCCTGCATTCCCGCCAAGGGGTAGACCTGTTGTCCGCCTGCATTCCCGTTAAGGGGTAGACCTGTTGTCCGCCTGCATTCCCGACTAAGGGTAGACCTGCTGTCCGCCCGCATTCCCCGATTAAGGGTAGACCTGTTGTCCGCCCGGCATTCCCGATTAAGGGGTAGACCTGGTGTCCGCCTGCATTCCCGACTAAGGGGTAGACCTGCTGTCCGCCTGCATTCCCGACTTAAGGGTAGACCTGTTGTCCGCCTGCATTCCCGACTAAGGGGTAGACCTGGTGTCCGCCTGCATTCCCGATTAAGGGGTAGACCTGTTGTCCGCCCGCATTCCCGACTTAGGCGGTAGACCTAGTTGTCCGCCTGCATTCCCCGCTTAAGGGGCAGACCTGTTGTCCGCCTCGCATTCCCGATTAAGTGTAGACCTGCTGTCCGCCTGCATTCCGATTAAGGGTAGACCTGTTGTCCGCCTGCATTCCCATGGACTAAGTGCAGATCCTATGGTCCGCCTGCATCTCATGTGAGCACCTGCTGTCCGCCTGCATTCCCCGCTTTAGCAGACCTGGTGTCCGCCGGCATTCCCGCTAAGAGGTAGACCTGTTGTCCGCCTGCATTCCGATTAAGGGGTAGACCTGGTGTCCGCCGGCATTCCCGCCAAGGGTAGACCTGTCCGCCCGCATTCCTGATTAGGGGGCAGACCTGTTGTCCGCCGCATTCCCGTAAGGGGCAGACTGGTGTCCGCCTGCACCGCTGAAGGGTAGACCTGTTGTCCGCCGGCATTCCCGCCAAAGGGGTAGACCTGGTGTCCGCCGGCTTCCCGCTTAGGGGTAGACCTGTTGTCCGCCTGCATCCCCGATTAAGGGGTAGACCTGTTGTCCGCCGGCACTCCCGCTAAGGGTAGACCTGTTGTCCGCCCGCATTCCCGACTGAGGGTAGACCTGTTGTCCGCCTGCATTCCCGATTAAGGGCAGACCTGTTGTCCGCCTGTATTCCCGACCAGGGGGTAGACCTGTTGTCCGCCGGCATTCCCGCTAAAGGTAGACCTGTTGTCCGCCCTATTCCCGATTAGGGGGTAGACCTGTTGTCCGCCTGCATTCCCGATTAAGGGTAGACCTGTTGTCCGCCGGCATTCCCGCTACGGGCGACCTGTTGTCCGCCCGCATTCCCGCATTAAGGGGGTAGACCTGGTTGTCCGCCTGCATTCCCGGCATAAGGGGTAGACCTGTTGTCCGCCTGGCATTCCCGATTAAGGGGTAGACCTGTTGTCCGCCTGCATTCTCATAAGGGTAGACCCGTTGTCCGCCTGCATTCCCGCTGAAGGGTAGACCTGTTGACCGCCTGCATTCCCGATTAGGGGTAGACCTGTTGTCCGCCTGCATTCCCGACTAAGGGGTAGACCTGGTGTCCGCCTGCATTCCGCCATTGGGTAGACCTGTTGTCCGCCTGCATTCCCGCTATTAAGGGGTAGACCTGGTGTCCGGCCTGCATTCCCGCTTAAGGGTGTAGACCTGTTGTCCGCCCCTCATTCCCGATTGCGGGTAGACCTGTTGTCCGCCTGCATTCCCGACAGGTAGACCTGTTGTCCGCCGGCATTCCCGCTAAGGGGTAGACCTGTTGTCCGGCCTGCATTCCCGAGTAAGGGGTAGACCGTGTCCGCCTGCATTCCCATTAGGTGTAGACCTGTTGTCCGGCCTGCATTCCCGATTGGGGTAGACCTGTTGTCCGGCCTGCATTCCCGATTAAGGGGTAGACCTGTTGTCCGCCGCATTCCCGATTAAGGGTAGACCTGTTGTCCGCCCGCATTCCCGCATAGCGGGTAGACCTGTTGTCCGCCGGCATTCCCGCCTAAGGGGCAGACCTGTTGTCCGCCCAGCATTCCCGGCTTAGGGGTAGACCGTGTCCGCCTGTATTCCCGATTAAGGGGCAGACCTGCTGTCCGCCCTGCATTCCCGATTAAGGGGTAGACCTGTTGTCCGCCTGCATTCCCCCGACTTAAGGGGTAGACCGTGTCCGCCGGCATTCCCGCTATAGTGTAGACCTGTTGTCCGCCCGTATTCCTCGATTAGGGGTAGACCTGTCCGCCTGCACCCCGATTAAGGGGTAGACCTGTTGTCCGCCGGCATTCCCGCTAAGGCGTAGACCTGGTCCGCCCAGCAGTCTCCCGATTAGCAGACCTGGTGTCCGCCAGCATTCCCGACTAAGGGGTAGATCCTGTTGTCCGCCCGCATTCCCGATTAGGGGGTAGACCTGCTTGTCCGCCTGCATCTCCCGGATTAAGGGGTAGACCTGGTGTCCGCCGCATTCCCGCTAAGGGGTAGACCTGTTGTCCGCCTGCATTCCCGATTAGGGGTAGACCTGTTGTCCGCCGGCATTCCCGATTAAGGGGTAGACCTGTGTCCGCCCGCATTCCCGACGAGGGTAGACTGCTGTCCGCCTGCATTCCCGCCAAGGTAGACCTGTTGTCCGCCTGCATTCCCGCTTAAGGGGTAGACCTGTTGTCCGCCGGCATTCCCGACAAGGGTAGACCTGTTGTCCGCCCAGCACTCCCGATTAAGGGGCAGACCTGGTGTCCGCCTGGCGATTCCCCGGATTAAGGGGTAGACCTGTTGTCCGCCTGCATTCCCGATTAAGGGGTAGACCTGTTGTCCGCCGGCATTCCCGCTTAAGGGGTAGACCTGTTGTCCGCCTGCATTCCCCGCTTATGGGTAGACCTGTTGTCCGCCTGCATTCCCGATTAAGGGTAGACCTGCTGTCCGCCTGTATTCCCGCTTAAGGGGTAGACCTGGTGTCCGCCGGCATTCCCGATGAAGGGGTAGACCTGTTGTCCGCCTGCATTCCCGATTAAGGGTAGACCTGTTGTCCGCCGGCATTCCCGACTTAAGGGGTAGACCTGTTGTCCGCCTGCATTCCCGCAATCAGGGGTAGACCTGTTGTCCGCCTGCATTCCCGTTAAGGGGTAGACCTGGCTGTCCGCCCGCATTCCCGACTAAGGGGTAGACCTGTTGTCCGCCTGCATTCCCGACTAATGGGTAGACCTGGTGTCCGCCGCATTCCCGATTAAGGGTAGACCTGTTGTCCGCCTGCATTCCCGATTAAGGGTAGACCTGTTGTCCGCCGGCATTCCCGCTAAGGGTAGACCTGTTGTCCGCCGGCATTCCCGATTAAGGGGTAGACCTGCTGTCCGCCTGCATTCCCGACAAGGGTAGACCTGTTGTCCGCCTGCATTCCCCGACTAGGGTAGACCTGTTGTCCGCCTGCATTCCTGATTAAGGGGTAGACCTGTTGTCCGCCTGCATTCCCGCTTAAGGGGTAGACCTGGTGTCCGCCTGCATCTCCGATTAAGGGGTAGACCTGTTGTCCGCCTGCATTCCCGATTAAGGGGTAGACCTGTTGTCCGCCCGCATTCCCGATTAGGGGTAGACCTGTTGTCCGCCTGCATTCCCGACTAAGGGGTAGACCTGTTGTCCGCCTGCATTCCCGATTAAGGGGTAGACCTGCTGTCCGCCGGCATTCCCGACTAAGGGGTAGACCTGTTGTCCGCCTGCATTCCCGATTAAGGGGTAGACCTGTTGTCCGCCTGCATTCCCGACTAAGGGGTAGACCTGTTGTCCGCCTGCATTCCCGATTAAGGGGTAGACCTGTTGTCCGCCGGCATTCCCGCTTAAGGGGTAGACCTGTTGTCCGCCTGCATTCCCGATTAAGGGGTAGACCTGTTGTCCGCCTGCATTCCCGATTAAGGGGTAGACCTGTTGTCCGCCTGCATTCCCCGCTTAAGGGGTAGACCTGGTGTCCGCCGGCTTTCCCGCCAAGAGGTAGACCTGTTGTCCGCCTGCATTCCCGATTAAGGGGTAGACCTGTTGTCCGCCGGCATTCCCGCTTAAGGGGTAGACCTGTTGTCCGCCCGTATTCCCGATTAGGGGTAGACCTGCTGTCCGCCTGCATTCCCGATTAAGGGGTAGACCTGGTGTCCGCCTGCATTCCCGCCAAGGGGTAGACCTGTTGTCCGCCGGCATTCCCGCCAAAGGGGTAGACCTGTTGTCCGCCCTTATTCCCGATTAGGGGTAGACCTGTTGTCCGCCTGCATTCCCGATTAAGGGGTAGACCTGTTGTCCGCCGGCATTCCCGCTTAAGGGGTAGACCTGTTGTCCGCCCGTATTCCCGATTAGGGGTAGACCTGTTGTCCGCCTGCATTCCCGATTAAGGGGTAGACCTGTTGTCCGCCTCTTATTCCCGATCAGGGGTAGACCTGTTGTCCGCCTGCATTCCCGATTAAGGGGTAGACCTGTTGTCCGCCCCTATTCCCGATTAGGGGTAGACCTGTTGTCCGCCTGCATTCCCGATTAAGGGGTAGACCTGTTGTCCGCCGGCATTCCCGCTTAAGGGGTAGACCTGTTGTCCGCCCGTATTCCCGATTAAGGGGTAGACCTGTTGTCCGCCTGCATTCCCGACTAAGGGGTAGACCTGGTGTCCGCCTGCATTCCCGATTAAGGGGTAGACCTGTTGTCCGCCTGCATTCCCGATTAAGGGGTAGACCTGTTGTCCGCCTGCATTCCCGACTAAGGGGTAGACCTGTTGTCCGCCTGCATTCCCGATTAAGGGGTAGACCTGGTGTCCGCCTGCATTCCCGATTAAGGGGTAGACCTGTTGTCCGCCTGCATTCCCGCTTAAGGGGTAGACCTGTTGTCCGCCCGCATTCCCGATTAAGGGGTAGACCTGTTGTCCGCCTGCATTCCCGATTAAGGGGTAGACCTGTTGTCCGCCTGCATTCCCGCTTAAGGGGTAGACCTGTTGTCCGCCTGCATTCCCGCTTAAGGGGTAGACCTGTTGTCCGCCTGCATTCCCACTAAGCGGGTAGACCTGTTGTCCGCCTGCATTCCCGATTAGGGTAGACCTGTTGTCCGCCTGCATTCCCGATTAAGGGGTAGACCTGTTGTCCGCCTGCATTCCCGCTTAAGGGGTAGACCTGTTGTCCGCCTGCATTCCCGATTAGGGGTAGACCTGTTGTCCGCCTGCATTCCCGACTAAGGGGTAGACCTGTTGTCCGCCTGCATTCCCGATTAGGGGTAGACCTGTTGTCCGCCTGCATTCCCGATAAGGGTAGACCTGTTGTCCGCCCATTCCCGATTAAGGGGTAGACCTGTTGTCCGCCCGTATTCCCGATTAAGGGGTAGACCTGTTGTCCGCCTGCATTCCCGATTAAGGGGTAGACCTGTTGTCCGCCTGCATTCCCGATTAGGGGTAGACCTGTTGTCCGCCCTGCATTCCCGACTAAGGGGTAGACCTGTTGTCCGCCTGCATTCCCGATCAAGGGGTAGACCTGTTGTCCGCCTGCATTCTCGACTAAGGGGTAGACCTGTTGTCCGCCTGCATTCCCGATTAAGGGGTAGACCTGTTGTCCGCCGGCATTCCCGATGAAGGGGTAGACCTGTTGTCCGCCGGCATTCCCGACTTAAGGGGTAGACCTGTTGTCCGCCTGCATTCCCGATTAAGGGGTAGACCTGTTGTCCGCCTGCATTCCCGATTAAGGGGTAGACCTGTTGTCCGGCCTGCATTCCCGATTAAGGGGTAGACCTGTTGTCCGCCTGCATTCCCGATTAGGGGTAGACCTGTTGTCCGCCTGCATTCCCGATTAAGGGGTAGACCTGTTGTCCGCCTGCATTCCCGATTAGGGGTAGACCTGTTGTCCGCCGGCATTCCCGCTTAAGGGGTAGACCTGTTGTCCGCCTGCATTCCCGACTTAAGGGGTAGACCTGTTGTCCGCCTGCATTCCCGATTAAGGGGTAGACCTGTTGTCCGCCTGCATTCCCGATTAGGGGTAGACCTGTTGTCCGCCTGCATTCCCGATTAAGGGTAGACCTGTTGTCCGCCTGCATTCCCGATTAAGGGGTAGACCTGTTGTCCGCCGGCATTCCCGCTAAGGGGTAGACCTGTTGTCCGCCTGCATTCCCGATTAAGGGGTAGACCTGTTGTCCGCCTGCATTCCCTGACTAAGGGTAGACCTGTTGTCCGCCTGCATTCCCGATTAAGGGGTAGACCTGGTGTCCGCCGGCATTCCCGACTAAGGGGTAGACCTGTTGTCCGCCTGCATTCCCGCTTAAGGGGTAGACCTGGTGTCCGCCTGCATTCCCGATTAAGGGGTAGACCTGGTGTCCGCCTGCATTCCCGATTAAGGGTAGACCTGTTGTCCGCCTGCATTCCCGCTAAGGGGTAGACCTGGTGTCCGCCTGCATTCCCGATTAAGGGGTAGACCTGTTGTCCGCCTGCATTCCCGCTTAAGGGGTAGACCTGTTGTCCGCCTGCATTCCCGCTTAAGGGGTAGACCTGTTGTCCGCCTGCATTCCCGATTAAGGGTAGACCTGTTGTCCGCCTGCATTCCCGCTAAGGGGTAGACCTGTTGTCCGCCGGCATTCCCGCTAAGGGGTAGACCTGTTGTCCGCCCGCATTCCCGATTAAGGGGTAGACCTGTTGTCCGCCTGCATTCCCGATTAAGGGGTAGACCTGTTGTCCGCCTGCATTCCCGATTAAGGGGTAGACCTGTTGTCCGCCGGCATTCCCGCCAAAGGGGTAGACCTGTTGTCCGCCCTGTATTCCCGATTAGGGGTAGACCTGTTGTCCGCCTGCATTCCCGATTAAGGGGTAGACCTGTTGTCCGCCGGCATTCCCGCTTAAGGGGTAGACCTGTTGTCCGCCCGCATTCCCGATTAGGGGTAGACCTGTTGTCCGCCTGCATTCCCGATTAAGGGGTAGACCTGTTGTCCGCCTGCATTCCCGACTAAGGGGTAGACCTGTTGTCCGCCTGCATTCCCGATTAAGGGGTAGACCTGTTGTCCGCCTGCTATTCCCGATTAGGGGTAGACCTGTTGTCCGCCTGCATTCCCGACTAAGGGGTAGACCTGTTGTCCGCCGGCATTCCCGCTTAAGGGGTAGACCTGTTGTCCGGCCCGTATTCCCGATTAGGGGTAGACCTGTTGTCCGCCTGCATTCCCGATTAAGGGGTAGACCTGTTGTCCGCCTGCATTCCCGATTAAGGGGTAGACCTGTTGTCCGCCTGCATTCCCGACTAAGGGGTAGACCTGTTGTCCGCCTGCATTCCCGATTAAGGGGTAGACCTGTTGTCCGCCTGCATTCCCGATTAAGGGGTAGACCTGTTGTCCGCCTGCATTCCCGATTAAGGGGTAGACCTGTTGTCCGCCTGCATTCCCGATTAAGGGGTAGACCTGTTGTCCGCCGGCATTCCCGATTAAGGGGTAGACCTGTTGTCCGCCTGCATTCCCGATTAAGGGGTAGACCTGTTGTCCGCCTGCATTCCCGATTAAGGGGTAGACCTGTTGTCCGCCTGCATTCCCGACTAAGGGGTAGACCTGTTGTCCGCCTGCATTCCCGACTTAAGGGGTAGACCTGTTGTCCGCCGGCATTCCCGACTAAGGGGTAGACCTGTTGTCCGCCCGCATTCCCGATTAGGGGTAGACCTGTTGTCCGCCTGCATTCCCGACTAAGGGGTAGACCTGTTGTCCGCCTGCATTCCCGATTAAGGGGTAGACCTGTTGTCCGCCTGCATTCCCGATTAAGGGGTAGACCTGTTGTCCGCCGGCATTCCCGCTTAAGGGGTAGACCTGTTGTCCGCCTGCATTCCCGATTAAGGGGTAGACCTGTTGTCCGCCTGCATTCCCGATTAAGGGGTAGACCTGTTGTCCGCCGGCATTCCCGCTAAGGGGTAGACCTGTTGTCCGCCCGCATTCCCGATTAAGGGGTAGACCTGTTGTCCGCCTGCATTCCCGATTAAGGGGTAGACCTGTTGTCCGCCGGCATTCCCGCTTAAGGGGTAGACCTGTTGTCCGCCCGTATTCCCGATTAAGGGTAGACCTGTTGTCCGCCTGCATTCCCGATTAAGGGGTAGACCTGTTGTCCGCCCTGCATTCCCGATTAAGGGGTAGACCTGTTGTCCGCCTGCATTCCCGACTAAGGGTAGACCTGTTGTCCGCCCTGCATTCCCGACTAAGGGGTAGACCTGTTGTCCGCCTGCATTCCCGATTAGGGGTAGACCTGTTGTCCGCCTGCATTCCCGATTAAGGGGTAGACCTGTTGTCCGCCTGCATTCCCGACTAAGGTAGACCTGTCCGCGCATTCCCGCTAAGGGGTAGACCTGTTGTCCGCCCGCATTCCCGATTAAGGGGTAGACCTGTTGTCCGCCTGCATTCCCGATTAAGGGGTAGACCTGGTGTCCGCCTGCATTCCCGCCAAGGGGTAGACCTGCATGTCCGGGCCCGTGCATTCCCGCTTAAGGGGTAGACCTGTTGTCCGCCTGCATTCCCGCTTAAGGGGTAGACCTGTTGTCCGCCGGCATTCCCGACTAAGGGGTAGACCTGTTGTCCGCCTGCATTCCCGATTAAGGGGTAGACCTGTTGTCCGCCTGCATTCCCGACTAAGGGGTAGACCTGCTGTCCGCCCGGTATTCCCGCTATAGGGGTAGACCTGTTGTCCGCCTGCATCTCGACTAAGGGTAGACCTGTTGTCCGCCTGCATTCCCGATTAGGGGTAGACCTGTTGTCCGCCTGCATTCCCGACTAAGGGGTAGACCTGCTGTCCGCCGCATTCCCGCTTAAGGGGTAGACCTGTTGTCCGCCTGCATTCCCGATTAAGGGGTAGACCTGTTGTCCGCCTGCATTCCCGATTAAGGGGTAGACCTGTTGTCCGCCCTGCATTCCCGATTAAGGGTAGACCTGGTGTCCGCCTGCATTCCCGCTATGGGGTAGACCTGTTGTCCGCCGCATTCCCGATTAAGGGTAGACCTGTTGTCCGCCTGCATTCCCGCTAAGGGGTAGACCTGTTGTCCGCCCGCATTCCCGATTAAGGGGTAGACCTGTTGTCCGCCTGCATTCCCGATTAAGGGGTAGACCTGTTGTCCGCCTGCATTCCCGATTAGGGGTAGACCTGTTGTCCGCCTGCATTCCTGCTCAAGGTAGACCTGTTGTCCGCCTGCATTCCCGACTAAGGGGTAGACCTGTTGTCCGCCTGCATTCCCGCATTAAGGGTAGACCTGTTGTCCGCCTGCATTCCCGATTAGGGGTAGACCTGTTGTCCGCCTGCATTCCCCGATTAAGGGGTAGACCTGTTGTCCGCCTGCATTCCCGACTAAGGGGTAGACCTGTTGTCCGCCTGCATTCCCGATTAGGGGTAGACCTGTTGTCCGCCTGCATTCCCGATTAAGGGGTAGACCTGTTGTCCGCCTGCATTCCCGATTAAGGGGTAGACCTGTTGTCCGCCTGCATTCCCGATTAAGGGGTAGACCTGTTGTCCGCCGGCATTCCCGACTAAGGGGTAGACCTGTTGTCCGCCTGCATTCCCGATTAATGGGTAGACCTGTTGTCCGCCTGCATTCCCGCTTAAGGGGTAGACCTGTTGTCCGCCTGCATTCCCGCTTAAGGGGTAGACCTGTTGTCCGCCTGCATTCCCGATTAAGGGGTAGACCTGTTGTCCGCCTGCATTCCCGACTAAGGGGTAGACCTGTTGTCCGCCGGCATTCCCGCTTAAGGGGTAGACCTGTTGTCCGCCTGCATTCCCGCTTAGGGGTAGACCTGTTGTCCGCCTGCATTCCCGACTTAAGGGGTAGACCTGGTGTCCGCCTGCATTCCCGATTAAGGGTAGACCTGTTGTCCGCCTGCATTCCCGCTTAAGGGGTAGACCTGTTGTCCGCCCGCATTCCCGATTAGGGGTAGACCTGTTGTCCGCCTGCATTCCCGATTAAGGGGTAGACCTGTTGTCCGCCTGCATTCCCGCATTAAGGGGTAGACCTGTTGTCCGCCTGCATTCCCGATTAAGGGTAGACCTGTTGTCCGCCGGCATTCCCGCTTAAGGGTAGACCTGTTGTCCGCCCGTA
This sequence comes from Luscinia luscinia, assembly GCA_034336685.1. Lineage (NCBI taxonomy): Eukaryota > Metazoa > Chordata > Aves > Passeriformes > Muscicapidae > Luscinia > Luscinia luscinia. The sequence goes on from JAKWBO010000880.1 coordinate 10,767, forward strand.
TTCCCGACAGGGGGTAGACCTGTTGTCCGCCTGCATTCCCGACTAAGGGGTAGACCTGTTGTCCGCCTGCATTCCCGATCAAGGGTAGACCTGTTGTCCGCCTGCATTCCCGATTATGGGTAGACCTGTTGTCCGCCGGCATTCCCGCTAAGGGGTAGACCTGTTGTCCGCCCGCATTCCCGATTAAGGGGTAGACCTGTTGTCCGCCTGCATTCCCGATTAAGGGGTAGACCTGGTGTCCGCCTGCATTCCCGATTAAGGGGTAGACCTGTTGTCCGCCTGCATTCCCGATTAAGGGGTAGACCTGTTGTCCGCCTGCATTCCCGATTAAGGGGTAGACCTGTTGTCCGCCTGCATTCCCGATTAAGGGGTAGACCTGTTGTCCGCCTGCATTCCCGACTAAGGGGTAGACCTGTTGTCCGCCTGCATTCCCGCTTAAGGGGTAGACCTGTTGTCCGCCGGCATTCCCGCTAAGGGGTAGACCTGTTGTCCGCCTGCATTCCCGACTAAGGGGTAGACCTGTTGTCCGCCGGCATTCCCGCTTAAGGGGTAGACCTGTTGTCCGCCCGCATTCCCGATTAAGGGGTAGACCTGCTGTCCGCCTGCATTCCCGATTAAGGGGTAGACCTGGTGTCCGCCTGCATTCCCGATTAAGGGGTAGACCTGTTGTCCGCCGGCATTCCCGCCAAAGGGGTAGACCTGTTGTCCGCCTGCATTCCTGATTAAGGGGTAGACCTGCATGTCCGCCTGCATTCCCGATTAAGGGGTAGACCTGCTGTCCGCCGGCATTCCCGCATGAAGGGGTAGACCTGGTGTCCGCCTGCATTCCCGCCTAAGGGGTAGACCTGTTGTCCGCCTGCATTCCCGACTAAGGGGTAGACCTGTTGTCCGCCTGCATTCCCGATTAAGGGGTAGACCTGTTGTCCGCCTGCATTCCCGCCAAGGGGTAGACCTGTTGTCCGCCCGCATTCCCGATTAAGGGGTAGACCTGTTGTCCGCCTGCATTCCCGATTAAGGGGTAGACCTGGTGTCCGCCTGCATTCCCGCTTAAGGGGTAGACCTGTTGTCCGCCTGCATTCCCGATTAAGGGGTAGACCTGTTGTCCGCCTGCATTCCCGACTAAGGGGTAGACCTGTTGTCCGCCTGCATTCCCGATTAAGGGGTAGACCTGTTGTCCGCCGGCATTCCCGATTAAGGGGTAGACCTGTTGTCCGCCCGTATTCCCGATTAAGGGGTAGACCTGTTGTCCGCCTGCATTCCCGATCAAGGGGTAGACCTGCTGTCCGCCTGCATTCCCCGATTAAGGGTAGACCTGTTGTCCGCCCGTATTCCCGATTAAGGGGTAGACCTGTTGTCCGCCTGCATTCCCGACTAAGGGGTAGACCTGTTGTCCGCCTGCATTCCCGACTAAGGGGTAGACCTGTTGTCCGCCTGCATTCCCGATTAAGGGGTAGACCTGCTGTCCGCCTGCATTCTCCGATTAAGGGGTAGACCTGTTGTCCGCCTGCATTCCCGACAAGGGGTAGACCTGTTGTCCGCCTGCATTCCCGATTAAGGGGTAGACCTGTTGTCCGCCTGCATTCCCGATTAAGGGGCAGACCTGGTGTCCGCCGGCATTCCCGCTTAAGGGGTAGACCTGTTGTCCGCCTGCATTCCCGATTAGGGGTAGACCTGTTGTCCGCCTGCATTCCCGACTAAGGGGTAGACCTGTTGTCCGCCTGCATTCCCGATTAAGGGGTAGACCTGTTGTCCGCCTGCATTCCCGATTAAGGGGTAGACCTGTTGTCCGCCTGCATTCCCGCTTAAGGGTAGACCTGTTGTCCGCCCGCATTCCCGATTAGGGGTAGACCTGTTGTCCGCCTGCATTCCCGACTAAGGGGTAGACCTGGTGTCCGCCTGCATTCCCGCTAAGGGGTAGACCTGTTGTCCGCCCGCATTCCCGACTAAGGGGTAGACCTGCTGTCCGCCTGCATTCCCGATTAAGGGTAGACCTGATGTCCGCCTGCATTCCCGATTAAGGGGTAGACCTGCTGTCCGGGCCTGCATTCCCGACTAAGGGGTAGACCTGTTGTCCGCCCGCATTCCCGATTAAGGGGTAGACCTGTTGTCCGCCTGCATTCCCGATTAAGGGGTAGACCTGTTGTCCGCCTGCATTCCCGATTAAGGGGTAGACCTGTTGTCCGCCTGCATTCCCGATTAAGGGGTAGACCTGTTGTCCGCCCCATTCCCGATTAGGGGTAGACCTGTTGTCCGCCTGCATTCCCGATTAAGGGGTAGACCTGTTGTCCGCCGGCATTCCCGCTTAAGGGGTAGACCTGTTGTCCGCCCTGCATTCCCGATTAGGGGTAGACCTGGTGTCCGCCTGCATTCCCGATTAAGGGGTAGACCTGGTGTCCGCCTGCATTCCCGCCAAGGGTAGACCTGTTGTCCGCCGGCATTCCCGCTAAGGGGTAGACCTGTTGTCCGCCTGCATTCCCGATTAAGGGTAGACCTGGTGTCCGCCTGCATTCCCTGACTTAAGGGGTAGACCTGTTGTCCGCCTGCATTCCCGATTAGGGGTAGACCTGTTGTCCGCCGGCATTCCCGCTCAAGGGGTAGACCTGTTGTCCGCCCGCATTCCCGATCAGGGGTAGACCTGTTGTCCGCCTGCATTCCCGACTAAGGGGTAGACCTGTTGTCCGCCCGGCATTCCCGCCAAGGGGTAGACCTGTTGTCCGCCTGCATTCCCGATTAGGGGTAGACCTGTTGTCCGCTCTGCATTCCCGATTAGGGGTAGACCTGTTGTCCGCCTGCATTCCCGACTAGGGGGTAGACCTGTTGTCCGCCTGCATTCCCGACTAAGGGGTAGACCTGTTGTCCGCCCAGCACTCCCGACAAGGGGTAGACCTGCTGTCCGCCTGCATTCCCGATTAAGGGGTAGACCTGGTGTCCGCCTGCATTCCCGATTAAGGGGTAGACCTGTTGTCCGCCTGCATTCCCGATTAAGGGGTAGACCTGTTGTCCGCCTGCATTCCCGATTAAGGGGTAGACCTGTTGTCCGCCTGCATTCCCGACCAAGGGGTAGACCTGCTGTCCGCCGGCATTCCCGCTAAGGGGTAGACCTGTTGTCCGCCTGCATTCCCCGATTAAGGGGTAGACCTGGTGTCCGCCTGCATTCCCGATTAAGGGGTAGACCTGTTGTCCGGGCCGGCATTCCCGCCTAAGGGGTAGACCTGTTGTCCGCCCGCATTCCCGACTAGGGGCGTAGACCTGTTGTCCGCCTGCATTCCCGGGACAAGGGCAGACCTGGTGTCCGCCTGCATTCCCGATTAAGGGTAGACCTGTTGTCCGCCTGCATTCCCGATTAAGGGGTAGACCTGTTGTCCGCCCCAGCATTCCCCGCATAAGGGTAGACCTGTTGTCCGCCCGCAGCATTCCCGACTAAGGGGTAGACCTGTTGTCCGCCCGCATTCCCGATTAAGGGCAGACCTGTTGTCCGGCCCGTATTCCCGATTAGGGGGCAGACCTGTTGTCCGCCTGCATTCCCCCGATTAAGGGGTAGACTCCCGTTGTCCGCCCCTTATTCCCGATCAGGGGTAGACCTGTTGTCCGCCTGCATTCCCGATTAAGGGGTAGACCTGTTGTCCGCCCCTATTCCCGATTAGGGGTAGACCTGTTGTCCGCCCCTGCATTCCCGATAAGGGGTAGACCTGGTGTCCGCCTGCATTCCGACGAAGGGTAGACCTGTGTCCGCCTGCATTCCCGCTAAGGTAGACCTGTTGTCCGCCGGCTTATTCCCGCGTACAGGGGTAGACCTGTTGTCCGCCCGCATTCCCCGATTAAGGGGTAGACCTGTTGTCCGCCCCTCTATTCCCCGATCAGGGGTAGACCTGTTGTCCGCCTGCATTCCCGCATTAAGGGGTAGACCCCGGTTGGGTCCCGCCTCGTATTCCCCGACAGGGGTAGACCTGCTGTCCGCCCCTGCATTCCCGATTAAGGGGTAGACCTGCGCGTCCGCCCAGCACTCCCGAGGCTGGCGGGGCAGACCTGCTGTCCGCCCCGCTGCATTCCCGGATTGGCGTGGGCAGACCTGCGGTCCGCCCCGCTACTCCCGAGCTTTCAAGGGGTAGACCTGTTGTCCGCCCTGCACTCCCGATTAAGGGGCAGACCTGTTGTCCGCCCCTTATTCCCGATCAGGGGTAGACCTGTTGTCCGCCTGCATTCCCGATTAAGGGGTAGACCTGTTGTCCGCCGCATTCCCGCTTAAGGGGTAGACCTGCTTGGTCCGCCGGCATTCCCGCTTCAAGTGCAGTAGACCTGCTGTCCGCCTGCGACTCCCGACTAAGGGGTAGACCTGGTGTCCGGGCCTGCATTCCCGACATGGGCAGGACCTGTTGTCCGCCCCTGCATTCCCCGATCAAGGGGCAGACCTGCTGTCCGCCCTGCATTCCCGATTAAGGGGTAGACCTGTTGTCCGCCTGCATTCCCCGACAAGGGGTAGACCCGTGTCCGCCTGCATTCTGATAGGGGTAGACCTGTTGTCCGCCGGCATTCCCGCTAAGGGGTAGACCTGTTGTCCGCCTGCATTCCCTAAGGGGTAGACCTGTTGTCCGCCTGCATTCCCGCTAAGGGGTAGACCTGTTGTCCGCCTGCATTCCCGCTAGGGGTAGACCTGTTGTCCGCCTGCATTCCGATTAAGGGGTAGACCTGTTGTCCGCCTGCATTCCCGAGAAAGGGGTAGACCTGTTGTCCGCCGCATTCCCGCTTAAGGGGTAGACCTGTTGTCCGCCCTGCATTCCCGATTAGGGTAGACCTGCTGTCCGCCTGCATTCCCGATTAAGGGGTAGACCTGTGTCCGCCTGCCTCGCTTAAGGGGTAGACCTGTTGTCCGCCGGCATTCCCGCTAAAGGGGTAGACCTGTTGTCCGCCCGTATTCCCGATTAGGGGTAGACCTGTTGTCCGCCGCATCCCCGATTAAGGGGTAGACCTGTTGTCCGCCGGCATTCCCGCTTAAGGGGTGAGACCTGCTGTCCGCCTGCATTCCCGATTAGGGGTAGACCTGTTGTCCGCCGGCATTCCCGATTAAGGGTAGACCTGTTGTCCGCCTGCATTCCCGATTAGGGTAGACCTGTTGTCCGCCGCATTCCCGATTAAGGGGTAGACCTGTTGTCCGCCCTATTCCCGATTAGGGGTAGACCTGTTGTCCGCCTGCATTCCCGATTAAGGTAGACCTGTTGTCCGCCTGCATTCCCGCTAAGGGGTAGACCTGTTGTCCGCCCGTATTCCCGATTAGGGGTAGACCTGCTGTCCGCCTGCATTCCCGATTAGGGGTAGACCTGTTGTCCGCCTAGACCTGTTGTCCGCCTGCATTCCCGCTTAAGGGGTAGACCTGTTGTCCGCCGGCATTCGATTAGGGGTAGACCTGTTGTCCGCCTGCATTCCCGATTAAGGGGTAGACCTGTTGTCCGCCGGCATTCCCGATAAGGGTAGACCTGTTGTCCGCCAGCATTCCCGATTAGGGGTAGACCTGTTGTCCGCCTGCATTCCCGATTAAGGGGTAGACCTGTTGTCCGCCTGCATTCCCGCTTAAGGGGTAGACCTGTTGTCCGCCGGCATTCCCGCTTAAGGGGTAGACCTGTTGTCCGCCCCTATTCCCGATTAGGGGGACCTGTTGTCCGCCTGCATTCCCGATTAAGGGGTAGACCTGTTGTCCGCCGGCATTCCCGCTTAAGGGGTAGACCTGTTGTCCGCCCGCATTCCCGACAGGGGTAGACCTGTTGTCCGCCTGCATTCCCGATTAAGGGGTAGACCTGGTGTCCGCCTGCATTCCCGATAAGGGTAGACCTGTTGTCCGCCTGCATTCCGACAAGGGGTAGACCTGTTGTCCGCCCCTTATTCCCGATTAGGGGTAGACCTGTTGTCCGCCTGCATTCCCGATTAAGGGGCAGCCCGGTTGTCCGCCGGCACTCCCAGCTAGCGGGCAGACCTGTTGTCCGCCCGCAGTCCCCGATTAGGGGTAGACCTGGTGTCCGCCGGCATTCCCGCCTTAAGGGGTAGACCTGGTGTCCGCCTGCACTCCCGCTTAAGGGGTAGACCTGTTGTCCGCCGGCATTCCCGCTTAAAGGGTAGACCTGTTGTCCGCCCCTATTCCCGATTAGGGGTAGACCTGTTGTCCGCCTGCATTCCCGATTAAGGGTAGACCTGTTGTCCGCCGGCATTCCCGCCATAGGGCAGACCTGTTGTCCGCCCGCACTCCCGACTTAGGGTAGACCTGTTGTCCGCCTGCATTCCTGATTAAGGTAGACCTGATGTCCGCCCTTATTCCCGATCAGGGTAGACCTGTTGTCCGCCTGCATTCCGATTAAGGGGTAGACCTGTTGTCCGCCCCTATTCCCGATTAGGGTAGACCTGTTGTCCGGGCCTGCATTCCCGATTAAGTGGTAGACCTGTTGTCCGCCGGCATTCCCGCTTAAGGGGTAGACCTGTTGTCCGCCCCAGTATTCCCGATTAGGGGTAGACCTGTTGTCCGCCTGTATTCCCGATTAGGGGTAGACCTGGTCCGCCCTGCATTCCCGATTAAGGGGTAGACCTGTTGTCCGCCTGCATTCCCGCTTAAGGGGTAGACCTGTTGTCCGCCCGTATTCCCGATTAAGGGGTAGACCTGTTGTCCGCCTGCATTCCCGATTAGGGGTAGACCTGCTGTCCGCCTGCATTCCCGATTAAGGGGTAGACCTGTTGTCCGCCTGCATTCCCGATTAAGGGGTAGACCTGTTGTCCGGCCGGCATTCCCGCGTTAAGGGGTAGACCTGTTGTCCGCCCGCATTCCTCGATTAAGGGGTAGACCTGTTGTCCGCCTGCATTCCCGATTAAGGGTAGACCTGTTGTCCGCCTCGCATTCCCCGATTAAGGGGTAGACCTGGTGTCCGCCTGCATTCCCGCATTAAGGGTAGACCTGTTGTCCGCCTGCATTCCCGATTAAGGGGTAGACCTGTTGTCCGCCTGCATTCCCGACTAAGGGGTAGACCTGTTGTCCGCCCGTATTCCCGACTAGGGGTAGACCTGTTGTCCGCCTGCATTCCCGATTAAGGGGTAGACCTGGTGTCCGCCCTGCATTCCCGACTAAGGGTAGACCTGTTGTCCGCCGGCATTCCCGCCAAAGGGGTAGACCTGTTGTCCGCCTGCATTCCCGATTAAGGGGCAGACCTGTTGTCCGCCTGCATTCCCGACTAAGGGTAGACCTGGTGTCCGCCGGCATTCCCGCTAAGGGGTAGACCTGTTGTCCGCCGGCATTCCCGCATTAGGGGTAGACCTGTTGTCCGCCTGCATTCCCGACTTAAGGGGTAGACCTGGTGTCCGCCGGCTTTCCCGCTTAAGGGGTAGACCTGTTGTCCGCCTGCATTCCCGACTAAGGGGTAGACCTGGTGTCCGCCGGCATTCCCGCTTAAGGGGTAGACCTGTTGTCCGCCTGCATTCCCGGACAAGGGGTAGACCTGTTGTCCGCCTGCATTCCCGCTTAAGGGTAGACCTGTTGTCCGCCTGCATTCCCGCTTAGGGTAGACCTGTTGTCCGCCGGCATTCCCGCTAAAGGGGTAGACCTGTTGTCCGCCCGTATTCCCGATTAGGGGTAGACCTGTTGTCCGCCTGCATTCCCGATTAAGGGGTAGACCTGCTGTCCGCCTGCATTCCCGCTTAAGGGGTAGACCTGTTGTCCGCCCGCATTCCCGATTAGGGGTAGACCTGTTGTCCGCCTGCATTCCCGATTAAGGGGTAGACCTGTTGTCCGCCCTGCATTCCCGATCAAGGGGTAGACCTGTTGTCCGCCTGCATTCCCGACAAGGGGTAGACCTGTTGTCCGCCCTGCATTCCCGATTAAGGTAGACCTGTTGTCCGCCTGCATTCCCGCTTAAGGGGTAGACCTGTTGTCCGCCTGCATTCCCGATTAAGGGGTAGACCTGTTGTCCGCCTGCATTCCCGACTTAAGGGGTAGACCTGGTGTCCGCCCTGCATTCCCGATTAAGGGGTAGACCTGTTGTCCGCCTGCATTCCCGACTTAAGGGGTAGACCTGTTGTCCGCCTGCATTCCCGCTATAGGGGTAGACCTGTTGTCCGCCTGCATTCCCGACTTAAGGGGTAGACCTGGTGTCCGCCTGCATTCCCGATTAAGGGGTAGACCTGTTGTCCGCCTGCATTCCCGACTAAGGGGTAGACCTGTTGTCCGCCGGCATTCCCGCTTAAGGGGTAGACCTGTTGTCCGCCTGCATTCCCGATTAAGGGGTAGACCTGTTGTCCGCCTGCATTCCCGATTAAGGGGTAGACCTGTTGTCCGCCCGCATTCCCGCTGATGGGTAGACCTGTTGTCCGCCTGCATTCCCGACTAAGGGGTAGACCTGTTGTCCGCCTGCATTCCCGACTAGGGGTAGACCTGGTGTCCGCCGGCATTCCCGATTAAGGGGTAGACCTGTTGTCCGCCTGCATTCCCGATTAAGGGTAGACCTGTTGTCCGCCCGCATTCCCGACTAAGGGTAGACCTGTGTCCGCCTGCATTCCCGACAAGGGGCAGACCTGTTGTCCGCCGCGGCATTCCCGCTGCAGGGGTAGACCTGTTGTCCGCCTGCTATTCCCGATCAGGGGTAGACCTGTTGTCCGCCTGCATTCCCGACTAAGGGGTAGACCTGGTGTCCGCCGGCATTCCCGCTTAAGGGTAGACCTGCTGTCCGCCTGCATTCCCGATTAAGGGGTAGACCTGTTGTCCGCCTGCATTCCCGATTAAGGGGTAGACCTGGTGTCCGCCTGCATTCCCGATTAGGGGTAGACCTGTTGTCCGCCTGCATTCCCGATTAAGGGGTAGACCTGTTGTCCGCCTGCATTCCCGATTAAGGGGTAGACCTGTTGTCCGCCTGCATTCCCGATTAAGGGGTAGACCTGTTGTCCGCCGGCATTCCCGCTTAAGGGGTAGACCTGTTGTCCGCCTGCATTCCCGATTAAGGGGTAGACCTGTTGTCCGCCTGCATTCCCGATTAAGGGGTAGACCTGTTGTCCGCCTGCATTCCCGACTAAGGGGTAGACCTGTTGTCCGCCTGCATTCCCGATTAAGGGGTAGACCTGTTGTCCGCCTGCATTCCCGATTAAGGGGTAGACCTGTTGTCCGCCTGCATTCCCGACTAAGGGGTAGACCTGTTGTCCGCCCGCATTCCCGATTAAGGGGTAGACCTGGTGTCCGCCTGCATTCCCGATTAAGGGGTAGACCTGTTGTCCGCCTGCATTCCCGACTAAGGGGTAGACCTGTTGTCCGCCGCATTCCCGCTTAAGGGGTAGACCTGTTGTCCGCCTGCTATTCCCGATTAGGGGTAGACCTGTTGTCCGCCTGCATTCCCGATTAAGGGGTAGACCTGTTGTCCGCCGGCATTCCCGCCTAAGGGGTAGACCTGTTGTCCGCCCGTATTCCCGATTAGGGGTAGACCTGTTGTCCGCCTGCATTCCCGATTAAGGGGTAGACCTGTTGTCCGCCTGCATTCCCGATTAAGGGGTAGACCTGTTGTCCGCCTGCATTCCCGACTAAGGGTAGACCTGTTGTCCGCCTGCATTCCCGATTAAGGGGTAGACCTGTTGTCCGCCTGCATTCCCGATTAAGGGGTAGACCTGCTGTCCGCCTGCATTCCCGATTAAGGGGTAGACCTGGTGTCCGCCTGCATTCCCGATTAAGGGTAGACCTGTTGTCCGCCTGCATTCCCGACTAAGGGTAGACCTGTTGTCCGCCTGGCATTCCCGCTAAGGGGTAGACCTGTTGTCCGCCTGCATTCCCGATTAAGGGGTAGACCTGTTGTCCGCCTGCATTCCCGATTAAGGGGTAGACCTGGTGTCCGCCTGCATTCCCGATTAAGGGGTAGACCTGTTGTCCGCCCGCATTCCCGATTAAGGGGTAGACCTGTTGTCCGCCTGCATTCCCCGATTAAGGGGTAGACCTGGTGTCCGCCTGCATTCCCGACTAAGGGGTAGACCTGTTGTCCGCCTGCATTCCCGATTAAGGGGTAGACCTGGTGTCCGCCTGCATTCCCGCTTAAGGGGTAGACCTGCTGTCCGCCTGCATTCCCGATTAAGGGGTAGACCTGTTGTCCGCCTGCATTCCCGATTAAGGGGTAGACCTGGTGTCCGCCTGCATTCCCGATTAAGGGGTAGACCTGTTGTCCGCCTGCATTCCCGATTAAGGGTAGACCTGTTGTCCGCCTGCATTCCCGATTAAGGGGTAGACCTGGTGTCCGCCGGCATTCCCGCTTAAGGGGTAGACCTGTTGTCCGCCTGCATTCCCGATTAAGGGGTAGACCTGGTGTCCGCCTGCATTCCCGCTTAAGGGGTAGACCTGTTGTCCGCCTGCATTCCCGACTAAGGGGTAGACCTGGTGTCCGCCGGCATTCCCGCTTAAGGGGTAGACCTGTTGTCCGCCTGCATTCCCGATTAAGGGGTAGACCTGTTGTCCGCCTGCATTCCCGACTAAGGGGTAGACCTGTTGTCCGCCTGCATTCCCGCTTAAGGGGTAGACCTGTTGTCCGCCTGCATTCCCGATTAAGGGGTAGACCTGTTGTCCGCCTGCATTCCCGATTAAGGGGTAGACCTGGTGTCCGCCCTGCATTCCCGCTAAGGGGTAGACCTGTGTCCGCCGGCATTCCCGCTTAAGGGGTAGACCTGTTGTCCGCCTGCATTCCCGATTAAGGGGTAGACCTGTTGTCCGCCTGCATTCCCGATTAAGGGGTAGACCTGTTGTCCGCCTGCATTCCCGATTAAGGGGTAGACCTGTTGTCCGCCTGCATTCCCGATTAAGGGGTAGACCTGTTGTCCGCCGGCATTCCCGCTTAAGGGGTAGACCTGTTGTCCGCCTGCATTCCCGATTAAGGGGTAGACCTGTTGTCCGCCTGCATTCCCGATTAAGGGGTAGACCTGTTGTCCGCCGGCATTCCCGATTAAGGGGTAGACCTGTTGTCCGCCCGCATTCCCGATTAAGGGGTAGACCTGTTGTCCGCCTGCATTCCCGATTAAGGGGTAGACCTGTTGTCCGCCTGCATTCCCGCTTAAGGGGTAGACCTGTTGTCCGCCGGCATTCCCGCTTAAGGGGTAGACCTGTTGTCCGCCTGCATTCCCGATTAAGGGGTAGACCTGTTGTCCGCCTGCATTCCCGATTAAGGGGTAGACCTGTTGTCCGCCGGCATTCCCGCTTAAGGGGTAGACCTGTTGTCCGCCTGCATTCCCGATTAAGGGGTAGACCTGGTGTCCGCCTGCATTCCCGCTTAAGGGGTAGACCTGTTGTCCGCCGGCATTCCCGCTTAAGGGGTAGACCTGTTGTCCGCCTGCATTCCCGATTAAGGGGTAGACCTGTTGTCCGCCGGCATTCCCGATTAAGGGGTAGACCTGGTGTCCGCCGCGCATTCCCGATTAAGGGTAGACCTGTTGTCCGCCTGCATTCCCGATTAAGGGGTAGACCTGTTGTCCGCCTGCATTCCCGCTTAAGGGGTAGACCTGTTGTCCGCCCGTATTCCCGATTAGGGGTAGACCTGTTGTCCGCCTGCATTCCCGATTAAGGGTAGACCTGTTGTCCGCCCCGTATTCCCGATTAGGGGTAGACCTGTTGTCCGCCTGCATTCCCGATTAAGGGGTAGACCTGTTGTCCGCCGGCATTCCCGCTTAAGGGGTAGACCTGTTGTCCGCCCGTATTCCCGATTAGGGTAGACCTGTTGTCCGCCTGCATTCCCGATTAAGGGGTAGACCTGGTGTCCGCCTGCATTCCCGATTAAGGGGTAGACCTGTTGTCCGCCTGCATTCCCGATTAAGGGTAGACCTGTTGTCCGCCGGCATTCCCGCTAAGGGGTAGACCTGTTGTCCGCCTGCATTCCCGATTAGGGGTAGACCTGTTGTCCGCCTGCATTCCCGATTAAGGGGTAGACCTGGTGTCCGCCTGCATTCCCGATTAAGGGGTAGACCTGTTGTCCGCCTGCATTCCCGACTAAGGGGTAGACCTGTTGTCCGCCTGCATTCCCGCTTAGGGTAGACCTGTTGTCCGCCTGCATTCTCGATTAAGGGGTAGACCTGTTGTCCGCCTGCATTCCCGAGTAAGGGGTAGACCTGTTGTCCGCCTGCATTCCCGCTTAAGGGGTAGACCTGGTGTCCGCCGGCATTCCCGCTTAAGAGGTAGACCTGTTGTCCGCCTGCATTCCCGATTAAGGGGTAGACCTGTTGTCCGCCGGCATTCCCGCTTAAGGGGTAGACCTGTTGTCCGCCCGCATTCCCGATTAGGGGTAGACCTGTTGTCCGCCTGCATTCCCGACTAAGGGGTAGACCTGGTGTCCGCCTGCATTCCCGCCTAAGGGGTAGACCTGTTGTCCGCCGGCATTCCCGCTAAAGGGGTAGACCTGTTGTCCGCCCTTATTCCCGATTAGGGGGTAGACCTGTTGTCCGCCTGCATTCCCGATTAAGGGGTAGACCTGTTGTCCGCCGGCATTCCCGCTTAAGGGGTAGACCTGTTGTCCGCCCGTATTCCCGATTAGGGGTAGACCTGTTGTCCGCCTGCATTCCCGATTAAGGGGTAGACCTGTTGTCCGCCCCTATTCCCGATCAGGGGTAGACCTGTTGTCCGCCTGCATTCCCGATTAAGGGGTAGACCTGTTGTCCGCCCGCATTCCCGATTAAGGGTAGACCTGTTGTCCGCCCGCATTCCCGACTAAGGGGTAGACCTGTTGTCCGCCTGCATTCCCGCTTAAGGGGTAGACCTGCTGTCCGCCCGCATTCCCGATCAAGGGGTAGACCTGTTGTCCGCCTGCATTCTCCGATTAAGGGGTAGACCTGTTGTCCGCCGGCATTCCCGCTTAAGGGGTAGACCTGTTGTCCGCCTGCATTCCCGCTTAAGGGTAGACCTGTTGTCCGCCGTGCATTCCCGATTAAGGGGTAGACCTGTTGTCCGCCTGCATTCCCGGATTAAGGGGTAGACCTGTTGTCCGCCTGCATTCCCGATTAAGGGGTAGACCTGTTGTCCGCCTGCATTCCCGCTTAAGGGGTAGACCTGGTGTCCGCCGGCTTTTCCCGCTTAAGGGGTAGACCTGTTGTCCGCCTGCATATCCTGATTATGGGTAGACCTGCTGTCCGCACTGCATTCCCGCTTAAGGGGTAGACCTTGTTGTCCGCCCGCATTCTCGATTAAGGGGTAGATCCCAGCTGTCCAGCCGCATTCCCGATCAAGGTAGACCTGGTGTCCGCCGGCATTCCCGCTTATAGGGGCAGACCCTGTTGTCCGCCGGCACTCGCCGAGCAAGGGGTGCGGTAGTACCTGCCGTCCAGCCTCTGCATTCCTGACTAAGGGGTAGACCTGGGTGTCCGCCTGCATTCCCGACTCAGGGGCAGACCTGATGTCTCGCCGCACTCGCGCCGAAGGGGTAGACCTGGTGTCCGCCGGCATTCCCGCTTAAGGGGCAGAGACCTGTTGTCCGCCGGCATTCCCGCTTTGCGGTAGACCTAAGCGTTACCTGCCTTCATTTCTATGCGGACTTGTCTCGCCTGCACTCCCGCTTTAAGGGCAGACCTGCTGTCCGGGCCGGCATCTCCCGACTTAAGGGGTGCAGACCTGCCGTCCGCCTCTGCCTTCCCGACATGCTGGCAGACTCTGTCCAGCCTGCACTCCCGCTAAGGGTAGACCTGGTGTCCGCCTGCATTCCCTGCTTAAGGGGTAGACCTGGTGTCCGCCTGCATTCCCGCTAAGGGGTAGA
>JAKWBO010000881.1:0-24426 GCA_034336685.1 Luscinia luscinia
AATAAGTAAAATAAAGTAAAAAAATAAAAATAAAATAAAATAACATAAAATAAAATAAAATAAAATAAAATAAAAAATAAAATAAAATAAAATAAAAATAACATAGAATAAACTAAAATAAATTAAACTAAACTAAACTAAAAATAAAAATTCCCTCGTGCCCCAGGCCAGCAGGAGCTGCCCTGCCCCAGCCCCAGCAGCGCTTCCCAGCCCAGGCTCTGGCTCCAGGCTCCAGCCTGGCTCTGCTGACACCTGCTCAGGTGAGTTCCTGCCTGCAGAGCCCAGGGCAGGAGGCAGGGGAAGCTACGGGCACGGGGATGGCTCCAGGCCGGGCTGGGTGTCCTGCTTTGGGCTTTTTTAGATCACCGGGCAGAGTTGGGGCCCTGAGGTCTGACCTCCTTTGGTGCCCGTGTGGGGTGAAAGGAGCTGCTGTGGGGGTAAAAGCAGCAGCTAAAGGGGTCACGGCAGGGCAGCAGCAGGGAACGGGTCTGGATGAGAACCAGCCCTGCGATCCTCCTGCTCCTGCCTGCTCTGCCCTCCTGCCCCTGAGCTCCCTGTGCCCAAAGTGGCCACAACCAGCCGGTCATGAACGTGCTGCCGCCAGGGCAAGCAGAGCCTGGGGTGCCAGCCTGCAGGGCTCTCCCCAGCAGCCAGCCCCTGCTCCCAGCAGCTCCAGAGCCAGCATTTGTTAACAAATCCCTCTGTCCCAGTGGCACCGGTGTGCAGCGAGCCCTGCCCTCCAGCTGGGCAGCACAACAGTCCGGTCTGTTCCTTCTGCATTCAGCCCTGCAGAGCTGGAATGAGCCGGGGAGAGGCCCGAGCACTGCCAAGAGCAGCCTGGGCTCTCATCCCAGGGAGCTGCAGGGAGCCAGACACGCAGCCTGGGCTGCTCAGGGCAGGGGTGGCAGCCTGGGCTGCTCAGGGGCAGGGTGGCAGCCTGGGCAGCTCAGGGCAGGGGTGGCAGCCTGGGCAGCTCAGGGCAGGGGTGGCAGCCTGGGCAGCTCAGGGCAGGGTGGCAGCCTGGGCTGCTCAGGGCAGGGGTGGCAGCCTGGGCAGCTCAGGGCAGGGAAGGCAGCCTGGGCAGCTCAGGGCAGGAAGGCAGCCTGGGCAGCTCAGGGGCAGGGAAGGCAGCCTGGCAGCTCAGGGCAGGGGTGGCAGCCTGGGCTGCTCAGGGCAGAGGTGGCAGCCTGGGCTGCTCAGGGCAGGGAGTGGCAGCCTGGGCAGCTCAGGGAGGGTGGCAGCCTGGGCAGCTCAGGGGCAGGGAAGGCAGCCTGGGCAGCTCAGGGGAGGGTGGCAGCCTGGGCAGCTCAGGGGCAGGGAAGGCAGCCTGGCAGCTCAGGGCAGGGCAGCAGCCTGGGCTGCTCAGGGGGCAGGGGTGGCAGCCTGGGCAGCTCAGGGGCAGGGAGGGCAGCCTCGGCAGCTCAGGGCAGGGAGAGGCAGCCTGGGCTGCTCAGGGGAGGGTGGCAGCCTGGGCAGCTCAGGGAGGGAGGCAGCCTGGGCAGTTCAGGGGAGGGAAGGCAGCCTGGCAGCTCAGGGCAGGGAAGGCAGCCTGGGCAGCTCAGGGGCAGGGGTAACAGCCTGGCAGCTCAGGGGCAGGGGTGGCAGCCTGGGCTGCTCAGGGCAGGGGAAGGCAGCCTGGGCAGCTCAGGGCAGGGAAGGCAGCCTGGCAGCTCAGGGCAGGGGTGGCAGCCTGGGCTGCTCAGGGCAGGGAGTGGCAGCCTGGCAGCTCAGGGGCAGGGAAGGCAGCCTGGGCAGCTCAGGGCAGGGTGCAGCCTGGGCAGCTCAGGGAGGGAAGGCAGCCTGGGCAGCTCAGGGCAGGGTGGCAGCCTGGGCAGCTCAGGGCAGGGGTGGCAGCCTGGGCTGCTCAGGGCAGGGAAGGCAGCCTGGGCTGCTCAGGGAGGAAGGCAGCCTGGGCAGCTCAGGGGCAGAGTGGCAGCCTGGGCTGCTCAGGGGCAGGGTGGCAGCCTGGGCAGCTCAGGGGAGAGAAGGCAGCCTGGGCAGCTCAGGGGCAGGGGTGGCAGCCTGGGCTGCTCAGGGGCAGGGTGGCAGCCTGGGCAGCTCAGGGAGGGAAGGCAGCCTGGGCAGCCCAGGGCAGGGAAGGCAGCTCTGGGCAGCTCAGGGCAGGGGTGGCAGCCTGGGCAGCTCAGGGCAGGGAAGGCAGCCTGGCTGCTCAGGGCTCCATCACCTCGCTGGGGCCCTGGGGCTAGGTTGCACGCTGCAGATCTCAGGGCAGGGCAGGGCAGGACCGCCCTATCTGCCGCCCACAGCCCAGCTGCTATCGCCCTGCTGGGGCTGCAGGGCCCGTCCGGGCCGGGCTGGGGCAGCAGGGCTGCCTGATAGAGCCAGGACAGGGCAGGTTACAGAGGGAGCCCCGCCAGCAGCAGGGCTGGGTCTGCCTGTCTGCAGGGACATCACACAGAGCCAGGGACCCACACATCGCCCCGAGGCCCCCTGGGCACGGCAGGGACACTTCCCACTGTCCCCAGTGCCCAGCCTGGAACTGAGCATCCCAGGATCCAGGGCAGCCCAGCCCAGCCAGTGCCACCCCTGCCGTGCTGGGACACCTCCCGCTGTCCCCAGTGCCCAGCCTGGCCTGGGCACTGCCAGGGAGCAATTCCCACAGCTGTGCCAGCCCTGCCCACCCAAGCTCTGGAGCAATTCCAATAGCTGAGCCAGCCCTGCCCACCTGCCAGGGAACAATTCCTGCCCTGAGCCCACCCAGCCCTGCCCTGGGCACTGGGAGCCATTCCTGGGTCTGTCCCTCCATCCCTGTGTCTGTCCCTCCATTCCTGTGTCTGTCCCTCCATCCCCTGTGTCTGTCCCTCCATCCCTGAGTCCTGTCCCTCCATTCCTGTGCCTGTCCCTCCATCCCTGTGTCTGTCCCTCCATCCCTGTGTCTGTCCCTCCATCCCTGTATCTGTCCCTCCATCCCTGTGTCTGTCCCTCCATCCCTGTGTCTGTCCCTCCATTCCTGGGTCCTGTTTCTGCCTCCCCATGTAAAAGTCCCTCTCCAGCCTTCTCAGGTCAAGCATCAGTCTGTCACTGGAAGATTGGATGAAACTTCTAAACCTCCCACAGGAAGAGGGAGGGAATCACAGGTTAATGAGGTTAATGAGGCTAATGGGGTTAATGGGGTTAATGGGGTTAAGGGCTGGGGAGAGTCTGTCACATCAGGGGCCTCTTGCAGCCCCTCTGCACAGTCCTACACCAGCTCCTTTATCCATCCCTGCCCCACATTATCCATCCCTGTTCCACATTATCCATCCCTGTTCCACATTATCCATCCCTGCCCCACATTTACCCAATCCTGCCCCACATTTACCCAATCCTGCCCCACATTATCCATCCCTGTTCCACATTATCCATCCCTGCCCCATTATTATCCATCCCTGCCCCACATTATCCATCCCTGTTCCACATTTATCCATCCCTGCCCACATTTACCCATTCCTGCCCCACATTTATCCAATCCATGTGGCTGTGGCCAGTGTGGGATTGGTGCCTTGGAGGTCAGAGGTGATTTCCCTGCACAGATACCCAGGCAGGGGTGGCTTGGAATGGTGCTGGGGATGGACATGAGGGCCCCTGGAAAAACTGGAGAGGGGCTGGGGACAAGGCAGGGAGGACAGACCAGGGAATGGCTCCCAGTGCCAGAGGGCAGGGCTGGGTGGTATTTGGGGCAGGAATTGTTCCTGGCAGGGTGGGCAGGGCTGGGTGGGATTTGGGGCAGGAATTGTTCCTGGCAGAGGGCAGGGCTGGGTGGGATTTGGGCAGGAATTGTTCCTGGCAGGGTGGGCAGGGCTGGGTGGGATTTGGGGCAGGAATTGTTCCTGGCAGGTGGGCAGGGCTGGGTGGGATTTGGGCAGGAATTGTCCCTGGCTGGGTGGGCAGGGCTGGGTGGGATTTGGGGCAGGAATTGTTCCTGGCAGAGGGCAGGGCTGGGTGGGATTTGGGTAGGAATTGTTCCTGGCAGAGGGCAGGGCTGGGTGGGATTTGGGCAGGAATTGTTCCTGGTAGAGGCAGGGCTGGGTGGGATTTGGGCAGGAATTGTTCCTGGCAGGGTGGGCAGGGCTGGGTGGGATTTGGGCAGGAATTGTCCCTGGCTGGGTGGGCAGGGCTGGGTGGGATTTGGGCAGGAATTGTCCCTGGCTGGGTGGGCAGGGCTGGGTGGGATTTGGGCAGGAATTGTTCCTAGCAGGGTGGGCAGGGCTCGGTGGGATTTGGGCAGGAATTGTTCCTGGCAGAGGGCAGGGCTGGGTGGGATTTGGGTAGGAATTGTTCCTGGTAGAGAGCAGGGCTGGGTGGGATTTGGGCAGGAATTGTTCCGGCAGGGGTGGGCAGGGGGCTGGGTGGGATTTGGGCAGGAATTGTTCCGGGCAGAGGGCAGGGCTGGGTGGGATTTGGGCAGGAATTGTTCCGGGCAGGGTGGGCAGGGCTGGGTGGGATTTGGGCAGGAATTGTTCCTGGCAGAGGGCAGGGCTGGGTGGGATTTGGGCAGGAATTGTCCCTGGCAGAGGGCAGGGCTGGGTGGGATTTGGGTAGGAATTGTTCCTGGTAGAGAGCAGGGCTGGGTGGGATTTGGGCAGGAATTGTTCCGGGCAGGGTGGGCAGGGCTGGGTGGGATTTGGGGCAGGAATTGTCCCTGGCAGGGTGGGCAGGGCTGGCATAGGGTGCCCAGAGCAGCGGACGCTCCCAGACTTTAGGGAAAGGGCAGAGCAGCTGCTCCAGAGCCAGGCAGGGCTCAGAGCGGGTTTGGGATCCAGTGTCCTCTTTCCGGCCGCGCTCAGGCACACGCAGCAGCCGGTGTGCGAGAGCCAGCACAGCTCGTGCCGCTGTTCCCGCCGGGACTGGGCACGGCACAAGGAGTTTCTGGAGCTGCAGGTTTCGGCGCAGGGCAGCACTCGCGGACCCCCGGCTCTCAGCGCTGCCCCCCGCCCTGTCGCCCCCGCAGCCCCCGCGCCGCCCCAGCCCGCTGCAGCCCCGATAAACCCGGCCCGGGAGGGGCTGCCCCGGGCGGGACGGACGGACGGACAGAGCCCGTCCAAGCCCGGCACCGGCGGCGAATGCCGTGGGTTGGGAGGGACCTGAAATCCCATTGAATCCCATTGAATCCCATTTGGATCCCATTTGATCCCATTGAATCCCATTTAATCCCACTAAATCCCATTGAATCCCATTGAATCCCATTAAGTCCCATTGAATCCCATTGAATCCCATTGAATCCCATTGAATCCCATTGAATCCCATTGAATTCTACTTAGTCCCATTGAATCCCATTGAATCCCATTGAATCCCATTGAATCCCATTGAATCCCATTGAATCCCATTTGATCCCATTGAATCCCATTGAATCCCACTGAATCCCATTGAATTCCATTTAGTCCCATTGAATCCCATTGAATCCCATTAAATCCCATTTAATCCCACTAAATCCCATTGAATCCCATTTAATCCCATTGAATTCCATTGAAATCCATTTAGTCCCATTAAATCCCACTAAATCCCATTAAATCCCATTTAATCCCATTTAATCCAATTTGATCTCATTTGATCCCATTTAATCCCATTTAATCCCATTAAATCCCATTAAATCCCATTTGATCCCATTGAATTCCATTTAGTCCCATTTAATCCCATTTAATCCCATTAAATCCCATTTAATCCCATTAAATCCCATTTAATCCCATTTAATCCCATTTGATCCCATTAAATTCTATTAAATACCATTAAATACCATTAAATCCCATTAAATACCATTAAATCCCATTTAATCCAATTAAATTCCATTTGATCCCATTTGATCTCATTAAATTCCATTTAATCCCATTAAATACCATTAAATCCCATTTAATCTAATTTAATCCCATTAAATCCCATTTAATTCCATTTAATCCAATTTAATTTCATTTAATCCCATTTAATCCCACCCCAGCCATGGCAGGGACACCTCCCACTGTCCCAGCCTGGAGCTGAACATTGCAGGGATCCAGGGGCAGCCACAGCTGCTCTGGGAATCCATCCCAGCCCCTCCCAGGGAACAATTCCTGATTCCCAATATCCACCAAACCCCACTCTGGAGCCATTCCCTGTGTCTGTCCCTCCCTGCCTTGTCCCCAGCCCCTCTCCAGCTCCCCTGGATCCCTCCAGGCCCTGCCAGGGGCTCTGAGCTCTCCCTGCAGCTCCTCCTCTCCCGTCCGTGGGGCACACCGAGTTTTGCCATCACGTTTTTCTCCTCAGGTGAGAGCTGTGACAGGACAGGGTTCGGGGTCTCAGGCAGGACTCACACAGGACAGTCTGTCCCAGCACAGGGCAGGGGACTCTGCTCTGCCCAGAGCCCAGAGCTCCCCTCGCCGTGGCCACCGAGGAGCCCCGGGGAGCCCCGGGCTGCAGGGGCGCTGGGCCGGGCTGAGCTGCAGGTCTGGTGCTGCAGGAAAACACCCGCGGGTGTCTGGTGCTGCAGGAAAACACCCGCAGGATATTTGGTGGTGCCTGTGCTGCAGGAGGAGCTCTGCAGGTGTCTGGTGGTGACCTGCAGGATATTTGGTGGTACCTATGCTTGTGTACAGGTGTTTGGTGGTGCAGGAAAAGCACCTGCAGCTGTTTGGTGCTGCAGGAAAAGCACCCGCAGCTGTTTGGTGGTGCCTGCAGCTGTTTGTTGGTGCCTGTGCTGCAGCAGGGAGGCGCAGAGCAGGGATGGATCCCTCAGCAGCAAAGCCCAGCAGCTCAGGACATCCCACACACCCCAAATCCCACAGACCCCGAATCCCACAGACCCCAAATCCCACAGACCCCACACACCCCGAATCCCACAGACCCCAAATCCACAGACCCCACAGACCCCGAATCCCACAGACCCCAAATCCCACAGACCCCACACACCCCGAATCCCACAGACCCCAAATCCCACAGACCCCACACACCCCGAATCCCACAGACCCCAAATCCCACAGACCCCACACACCCCGAATCCCACAGACCCCAAATCCTCACACACCCTACAGACCCCGAATCCCACACACCCCACACCCCACATCCCACAGACCCCGAATCCCACACACCCCGAATCCCACAGACCCCAAATCCCACACACCCCACACACCCCACATCCCACAGACCCCCGAATCCCACACCCCGAATCCCACACACCCCACACACCCCACAGATCCCACATCCCTGTTCCAAGGCCAGCAGCTCGGCCCTGCTGTGTGAGGCTCCTGTGCAGCCCCAGGCAGAGAGGGAGCTCTGAGATCAGGGTCGGGGTCAGGACCAGGATCAGGATCAGGATCGGGATCAGGATCAGGATCGGAACCAGGATCAGGATCAGAACTAGGATCAGGATCAGAACTAGGATCAGGATCAGGGTCAGGGTCAGGGTCAAGCCGAGGGCTCTCACTGCCATGCCCAGGACTCGAGCCTGTCTGCAGTTTATGGGATGTTACGGGATGGTTCTGGGATATTTATGTGACATTTATGGGAGGTTTATGGGATATTTATGGGATGTTTCTGGGGTGTTTATGGGATATTTATGGGATACTTATGGGATGTTTCTGGGATATTTCTGGGATGTCTCTGGGATGTCTCTGGGGTGTCTCTGGGATATTTCTGGGATATATATTTATGGGATGTCTCTGGGGTGTTTCTGGGATATTTCTGGCATGTTTCTGGGGTGTTTCTGGGATATATATTTATGGGATGTCTCTGGGATGTCTCTGGGGTGTTTCTGGGATATATATTTATGGGATGTCTCTGGGGTGTTTCTGGGCTGTTTCTGGGATATATATTTATGGGGTGTTTCTGGCTCTCCCAGCACGGGCTGGGGGATGAGTTCGCACAGGCTCCGGTGCTGAGTCACGGCGCTGGCCCCAGCCCGGGGCTGCGCTGGGCTGATAACGGGGCGGCACAAGCAGGAGGCGGCGATAGGGCCGCGATAGGGCCGCGATAGGGCCGCGATAGGGCCGCGATAGGGCGGCCCCGGCCCGGCAGCGGCCCCGTTCCGCTGAGTCAGACTCTGACACAGCAGAAAACGTTTGTGCTGAGCCACGGCGGCAGCCGGGGACAGAGCTGTTGGCATCGTTAAATTCAGTATTTATTTAGTTATTTATTTCTTTATTGCAGGAGCAGCTCTGGAGCCCCGGCACGGGCTGCTCGCTCCTGAGCCGCGGGGCTCGGGACCCCCTGCCGGGGAAATTCCCTCCTCATCCTCCTCATCCTCATCCTCATCTTCATCCTCCTCATCCTCATCCTCATCCTCCTCATCCTCATCTTCATCTTCGTCTTCATCCTCATCCTCATCCTCATCTTCATCTTCGTCTTCATCCTCCTCATCCTCCTTATCCTCATGCTCCTCATCCTCCTCCTCATCCTCATCTTCATCCTCCTCCTTCTCCTCCTCCTGCCCTGTCACTGCCCAGGTGTCCCCCAGCCCTGAGCTCACTCTGAGCACATGCAGGGTTTGAGCCCAGCTCTTTCCATGAGAGGCTGCAGGAGCTGTTCTCAGAGGTTTCCATGGCTGTTTGTTCTCCCTTATCTCAGGATTGCTCTGCCCAGCTCACAGCTCTGCTCGCCAGACGTCCAGGGCAGAATCTGCCTGGAGAGGCAGGACTGATCTTTTATACTCTAAATTACCTACTGGGGATTTACAATTATTTTCCAATGCAACTCAGTCTTATAACATGGCCCAGCTGTGTTCACATCCAATGTGACAGTGCCAGCATGTCACCCAGCAGGGATGGCACGGAGCAGAAGGAGGAAGAGGATCCACACCCCAAATTCTCCATCTTGGCCACGAACCCCTTAATATAAACATTCTAGAAATCTACTTATTCTACATTCTAACACTCTAATTTACACTCTATTTATTTTTGCAGCTTGGATTTCTTCTCTCAATGTTGGTAAATTGTTCCAAGGAGCTGAATCCAGCCCCTGAGACACCTGGGTCTCATTCGAGGGTCTGTGGGGACCCCCCAGGGGGGTCTTGAACCTCCCAGGGAAGCCAGAGGAGCACTCTGGGTTCCCACGGGTGGGCACCTGAAGGGCACCTGAAGGGCACCTGAAGGGCATCCCCTTCAGCCCCTGCACTGGCACTGCCAGTCCCTGTGCCACATCCCAGTCTGTGCCTAGGACACCTGGCACTGCCAGTCCCCAGCTGAGCCCCTGTGCTGCCCTCAGAGCTGCCCTCAGCCCCTGCCACGGGAAGGAGCTTCGGACACAGCCTGGGTGCCAAAGGCCGGGATGGGCAGTGCCAGGACAGGATGGGCAGTGCCAGGACAGGAGGGGCAGTGCCAGGACAGGATGGGCAGTGCCAGGCTGGGATGGGCAGTGCCAGGATGGGATGGGCAGTGCCAGGATGGGATGGGCAGTGCCAGGACAGGACAGGCAGTGCCAGGATGGGATGGGCAGTGCCAGGATGGGACGGGCAGTGCCAGGATGGGATGGGCAGTGCCAGGACAGGATGGGCAGTGCCAGGACAGGATGGGCAGTGCCAGGACAGGAGGGGCAGTGCCAGGACAGGAGGGGCAGTGCCAGGACGGGATGGGCAGTGCCAGGACAGGATGGGCAGTGCCGGGACAGGATGGGCAGTGCCGGGACAGGACGGGCAGTGCCAGGACGGGATGGGCAGTGCCAGGACAGGATGGGCAGTGCCAGGCTGGGATGGGCAGTGCCAGGATGGGATGGGCAGTGCCAGGACAGGATGGGCAGTGCCAGGATGGGATGGGCAGTGCCAGGACGGGATGGGCAGTGCCAGGACAGGATGGGCAGTGCCAGGGCAGGATGGGCAGTGCCAGGACAGGAGGGCAGTGCCAGGACAGGAGGGGCAGTGCCAGGACGGGATGGGCAGTGCCAGGACAGGATGGGCAGTGCCAGGCTGGGATGGGCAGTGCCAGGATGGGATGGGCAGTGCCGGGACAGGATGGGCAGTGCCAGGATGGGATGGGCAGTGCCAGGACAGGATGGGCAGTGCCAGGACAGGAGGGGCAGTGCCGGGACAGGAGGGGCAGTGCCAGGACAGGATGGGCAGTGCCAGGCTGGGATGGGCAGTGCCGGGACAGGATGGGCAGTGCCAGGATGGGATGGGCAGTGCCGGGACAGGATGGGCAGTGCCAGGATGGGATGGGCAGTGCCAGGACGGGATGGGCAGTGCCAGGACAGGATGGGCAGTGCCAGGGCAGGATGGGCAGTGCCAGGACGGGACGGGCAGTGCCAGGGCAGGATGGGCAGTGCCAGGGCAGGATGGGCAGTGCCAGGATGGGACGGGCAGTGCCAGGACGGGATGGGCAGTGCCAGGATGGGACGGGCAGTGCCAGGACGGGACGGGCAGTGCCAGGATGGGACGGGCAGTGCCAGGACAGGAGGGGCAGTGCCAGGACGGGACGGGCAGTGCCGGGACAGGATGGGCAGTGCCAGGGCAGGATGGGCAGTGCCAGGGCAGGATGGGCAGTGCCGGGACAGGATGGGCAGTGCCAGGCTGAATTCCCGGAGCCAAATCTCCCGTGTTGGCGCTCGGGACACTCGGCTGAGCCCTCCCGGGGCAACGGGGACCCCGAGGGCAACTGGGAGCCCTGGGGGGGCAACTGGGGAACACTGGGGGTTGTTGGGGAGCCCCGCCCGGGCAGAGTCGGTCCCGCAGAGCCCCGGGCGGTCCCGGCGCTGCCCCGCCAGCGCGGCTCGGTGCTTCCCCCTGCCGGGGTGCGGCCCGGGCCGGGAGCGATGGGATGTGGCGTGGGAGCGCGTCCCGCGTCCCGCATCCATCCTGCATCCCCCATCCCCCATCCCACATCCTGCATCCCCCATCCCCATTCGCATCCCATCCCCATCCCCAAATGCAACAGGGATGCAGATGTGGGATGGGGGATGCAGATGTGGGGTGGGGATGCAGATGTGGGATGCAGGTGCAGGATGAGGGAGGCAGAGGTAGAGGCAGGAGATGAGATTGAGATGAGATGAGATGAGATGAGATGAGATGAGATGAGATGAGATGAGATGAGATGAGATGAGATGAGATGAGATGAGATGAGATGAGATGCAGAATCCAGATGCAGGATGCAGCTGTGGTATGTGGAAAATGCAGATGCAGATGTGGATGCAGGATGAAGGAGGTGGATGCAGATGTGGATGTGGATGATGATGCAGATGTGGGTGCAGCTGTGGATGCAGCTGTGGGTGCAGCTGTGGATGCAGGATGAAGGATATGGATGCAGATGTGGATGATGATACAGATGTGGATGCAGATGCAGATGTGGACTGAGCCCCCGCTGCCCCACCCCCCGTCCCAGCCCGCACAGGGGCTCCCGGTCCCGAGGACGGGCCCCTCCCCCCCGGTGACAGGTGCCACGCCAGGTGCCCCGGGCTCTGGGCGGTGCCAATACAGGTGCACCTGAGGCTCTGGGCGGTGCCAATCCAGGTGCCCCCGGCTCTGGGCGGTGCCAATCCAGGTGCACCTGAGGCTCTGGGCGGTGCCAATCCAGGTGCCCGGGCTCTGGGCGGTGCCAATCCAGGTGTCCTGGGCTCTGGGCGGTGCCAATCCAGGTGTCCCCGGGCTCCGGGCGAGTGCCAATCCAGGTGCACCTGAGGCTCGGGCGGTGCCAATCCAGGTGCACCTGAGGCTCTGGGCGGTGCCAATCCAGGTGTCCCGGGCTCGGGCGGTGCCAATCCAGGTGCACCTGAGGCTCTGGGATGTGCCAATCCAGGTGCACCTGAGGCTCTGGGCGGTGCCAATCCAGGTGCACCTGAGGCTCTGGGAGGTGCCAATCCAGGTGCCCCCGGGCTCTGGGCGGTGCCAATCCAGGTGCACCTGAGGCTCCGGGCGGTGCCAATCCAGGTGTCCCGGGCTCTGGGCGGTGCCAATCCAGGTGTCCCGGGCTCTGGAATGTGCCAATCCAGGTGCCCCAGGCTCTGGGCGGTGCCAATCCAGGTGCACCTGAGTCTCTGGGCGGTGCCAATCCAGGTGCCCCCGGGCTCTGGCGGTGCCAATCCAGGTGCCCCGGGCTCTGGGCGGTGCCAATCCAGGTGCACCTGAGTCTCTGGGCGGTGCCAATCCAGGTGCCCCCGGGCTCTGGGCGGTGCCAATCCAGGTGCCCCGAGGCTCTGGGAGGTGCCAATCCAGGTGCACCTGAGGCTCTGGGCGGTGCCAATCCAGGTGTCCCCGGGCTCTGGGCGGTGCCAATCCAGGTGTCCCCAGGCTCTGGGCGGTGCCAATCCAGGTGTCCCAGGGCTCTGGGCGGTGCCAATCCAGGTGCACCTGAGTCTCTGGGCGGTGCCAATCCAGGTGCCCCGGGCTCTGGGCGGTGCCAATCCAGGTGCACCTGAGGCTCTGGGCGGTGCCAATCCAGGTGTCCCGGGCTCTGGGCGGTGCCAATCCAGGTGCACCTGAGGCTCTGGGAGGTGCCAATCCAGGTGTCCCCGGGCTCTGGGCGGTGCCAATCCAGGTGCACCTGAGGCTCTGGGCGGTGCCAATCCAGGTGCCCCAGGCTCTGGGCGGTGCCAATCCAGGTGCACCTGAGTCTCTGGGCGGTGCCAATCCAGGTGCCCCCGGGCTCTGGGCGGTGCCAATCCAGGTGCACCTGAGGCTCTGGGCGGTGCCAATCCAGGTGCCCCCGGGCTCTGGGCGGTGCCAATCCAGGTGCACCTGAGGCTCTGGGCGGTGCCAATCCAGGTGCCCGGGCTCTGGGCGGTGCCAATCCAGGTGTCCCCGGGCTCTGGGCGGTGCCAATCCAGGTGCCCCGGGCTCTAGGCGGTGCCACGCCAGGTGTCCCCGGGCTCGGCTGCCCTGCCAGGACCTCCAAACCCTCTCAGGTTGTTCCTCTGCTCCTCCTTTGGCTCTTTCCTGCTCTCCCTGGGGCAGGGTCGGGACCACGGGGGATTCTCTCCTGCAGAGGAACCTCCAGCAAAGCCTCGGCCAGAGACAGGACCCACCTGCCGGGGGCTGGGGGAGAAAACGGCACCACGCCCTGCCCCGGGATCACAGGGTCATGGAAACTGTAAAAGATGGAGAGAAACTGTTTACAGAGCGGGGAGGGACAGACACAGGGATGGAGGGACAGACACAGGGATGGAGGGACAGACACAGGAATGGAGGGACAGACAGAGGGATGGAGGGACAGACACAGGGAATGGAGGGACAGACAGAGGGAATGGAGGGACAGGCACAGGGATGGAGGGACAGACACAGGGATGGAGGGACAGACACAGGGATGGAGGGACAGACAGAGGGATGGAGGGACAGACACAGGGAATGGAGGGACAGACAGAGGGATGGAGGGACAGACACAGGGAATGGAGGGACAGACACAGGGAATGGAGGGACAGACACAGGGATGGAGGGACAGACACAGGGATGGAGGGACAGACACAGGGATGGAAGGACAGGACTCAGGGAATGGCTCCCAGTGCCCAGGGCAGGGCTGGGTGGGCTCAGGGCAGGAATTGTTCCCTGGCAGGGTGGGCAGGGCTGGCACAGCTGTGGCTGCCCCTGGATCCCTGGCAGTGCCCAGGCCAGGCTGGACACTGGGGACACTGGGAGGTGTCCCAGCATGGCAGGGGTGGCTCTGGGGGATCCTCACGGTCCCTTGCCATCCAAAGCACGTCCCAATTCCAGGATTCTCTGGAATCTCTCCTGGGAGCCCAGGCAGACCCACAGCCCCCCTGGGTGGGTGTCAGAGGTGCCGGGGCTGATCCCTCAGGCAGGAATCCCACCTGCAGCTGGGAGCCCTGTTGGGAAAGGTGAGACTGAGAAATCTTGCAAATACAAATGGCCAGATTCTGAAACCATGAGCGAGGTTGAAATGAAAGGCACTTTTGAGATGCCAAGCCTCAGGACTGAGTCACAATGAGCAATGGGATGGCCCCTGAGGCAATCCCCTCCTGACAGAACAATGCCTCGGCCAGAGAGACACTCCAAAGGCACAGACAGACTTGCCAGGGTCCAAAGATTAGATCCTAGAGTTTAAATGTGACACACTATGCTAATAGAAGGGTTTCTGTAGGCTGTGTGTAAATGCTGTAGAATCTGTACTTTGTGTTACATTGGTTAGTGGAAATTAGAGCATTCATCATGGGAGAAGATTTATTGTATTGCAAATGGAAAATGGATTTATTGCATTGCAAATGGGGAATGGATTTATTGTATTGCAAATGGAAAATCGATTTATTGTATTGCAAATGGGAAATCGATTTATTGCATTGTAAATGGGAAATCGATTTATTGCATTGCAAACAGGGAATCACTCTCTCTTCCTCTCTCTCTCTACCACCCCTCCCTTTGCCTCCTCTTCTCCCCTTTCTCTTACCCCATAACCCTTTTATCCCACTGCTGCCTCTCATTCCCCCTTTTATCTCCTTTATGATGAATGCAAGTGGAACCTTTGGTTTATCCTATTTAATTTTGTCCCGTCAGTCCCGACAGAGCCCCCCCAGACCCCTCCCTGAGCTCCTCTGCACCCCCCGGAGCTGCAGCCGCCCTGCTGGGCCATGCCCAGCTCCCCTGGTGCCACGGGGAGCTGCTGGCCCTGGCACTGCAGCAGTGCACACCCAGCCCTCTGCTGCACAATTCCAGACCTCACCGGGGTGTTTATTCATTCTCCTTTTAGCTCAGCCTCGTTCTCCCTCAGAGGTTTCTGTGGGAGGGAGATCAGCAGAGGAAATGGGGTTTGGTTCCAACATTTCTGCGGTGCCACCGTCGGGGTTTGGGCACTTGTGCACATTCAGCTCGTCAGCAGCGCAGGGCACAAACCAGCGAGCAGGGCAGTGGAATCCCCGAGTGCTTTGGTTAAAGAGCAGAGAGTCAGAGAGAGGGATCAGGCTGGGAAATATCCCCAGGACCATCGAGTCCACCCTGTGCCCATCCCCACCCTGTCACCCCTGAGTGCCACCTGCAGGGATGGGGACCCCAAACCTCCCTGGGCAGTTCCATCCCTGAGCTCCATTTCCATGGGGAAATTCCTGCTGCTGCCACCCTGAGCCTGCCCTGCCCAGCCCGAGGCTCTGGTCTCTGAAAATCCACAGCTCTCAGCTGGAATTTCATTGCCAGCTCTGTGCAGTTGGCAGCAGGTGATGGGTTGCCCTCCAGTTTTTGACAAGATTTCTGCTGCCCTCCCCGAGCTGTGTGCCACCTCTCTGTCCCCTCAGAGCCTCCCAGGGAGCACCAGGCACAGACTGGGGTGATTTTCTGTCTGCTCCTGCCCGTGGGAGGTGTCCCCGTTTTGGAGCAGCTCTCCTGCAGGGTAGGGGCTCCTGCTCCCCTCTGCACGGTGGGCCTGGGTGGGGAGCAGAGAGCTGCAAAATGTGCTGGGGGACACTCAGGGCTGCAACACGCCGAGCTGGGGCAGAGAAATCCCTGCCAGGGGGGGAGCAGGTGGGGACAGGGGGACAGGCTGGGGCTGGGACCCCATGGCCACCAACAGCTCTGGGGTGCTCAGTTTGGGAAACGAGCTCAGGGAGGCTCAGAGAAGGTTTGGGGTGACCAAGAGAACAGGCTGGGCGGCTGGTGAGGGAAATGCAGCATTTTGGGGAGGGGGTGCAGGGCTCAGGCGTGTTGGGGAGGGAGCAGCAAAATCTTATGAGTGCCCAGCAAGCAGTTCTGGAACCACAGATGAAACAGAGATGTTGGCAGTGTTTGACATAGAAAATAGTTCTGTGAAGGTTTGAGGCCTCTTCCTGTGTTTAGATGATACCCAATGCCACAAATCCCAAAGAACCAACAGACATCCTGTCCCAAGGCTGGCAGGAAAGGTCTGAGGATGAGGGTTACAGGTAAGAAAGCCATAAACATGGGAATTTAGTAGTTCCTATAGGTTGCATGCAAATATCAGGAAATTAGTATATTGTATTATATTGGTTATTGGAAATTGGAATATTCATCATAAAAGAATACTGATTGTGTTGTAAAAAGGAAAATCTCCTCTTCTCTTCTCTCCTCTTCTCTTCTCTTCTCTTCTCTTCTCTTCTCTTCTCTTCTCTTCTCTTCTCTTCTCTTCTCTTCTCTTCTCTTCTCTTCTCTTCTTCTTCTCTTCTCTTCTCTTCTCTTCTCTTCTCTCCTCTCCTCTCCTCTCCTCTCCTCTCCTCTCCTCTCCTCTCCTCTCCTCTCCTCTCCTCTCCTCTCCTCTCCTCTCCTCTCCTCTCCTCTCCTCTCCTCTCCTCTCCTCTCCTCTCCTCTCCTCTCCTCTCCTCTCTCTCCTCTCCTCTCCTCTCCTCTCCTCTCCTCTCCTCTCCTCTCCTCTCTCTCTTGCTCTACCCTCTGTCTTACGCCCCACGCCTCTATAATAAACACAAACCTAAAGAACAGATCATACTGAGCTCCTGAGTCTGTCCTGTGACCGTCCAACAGCAAAACCCCACTCAGCAGGAGAGACCCCGGGCCCTGCCCCCGTGCTCAGGGACCAGCCCCAGACCCTCCCGGGACAGCTGGCACGGTGGCAGAGGTGGGCTCTGCACAGCCCCAGACCCTCCCCAGGACAGCTGGCACGGTGGCAGAGGTGGGCTCTGCCCTGCCCCAGACCCTCCCGGGACAGCTGGCACGGTGGCAGAGGTGGGCTCTGCACTGCCCCAGACCCTCCCCAGGACAGCTGGCACGGTGGCAGAGGTGGGCTCTGCCCTGCCCCAGACCCTCCCCAGGACAGCTGGCACGGTGGCAGAGGTGGGCTCTGCCCTGCCCCAGACCCTCCCAGGACACCTGGCACGGTGGCAGAGGTGGGCTCTGCCCTGCCCCAGACCCTCCCCTCGGGACAGCTGGCACGGTGGCAGAGGTGGGCTCTGCCCTGCCCCAGACCCTCCCCGGGACACCTGGCACTGTGGCAGAGGTGGGCTCTGCACAGCCCCAGACCCTCCCCGGGACAGCTGGCACGGTGACAGAGGTGGGCTCTGCCCTGCCCCAGACCCTCCCCGGGACAGCTGGCACGGTGGCAGAGGTGGGCTCTGCCCTGCCCCAGACCCTCCTCGGGACACCTGGCACTGTGGCAGAGGTGGGCTCTGCACAGCCCCAGACCCTCCCCGGGACAGCTGGCACGGTGACAGAGGTGGGCTCTGCCCTGCCCCAGACCCTCCCCGGGACAGCTGGCACGGTGGCAGAGGTGGGCTCTGCCCTGCAGGGGCAGCCATAGGAGTTGCAGCTCCCGGGTTGAGCCCGGGAATGGCCAGCCCAGCCCTGGAAGGGCCCAGGCCGGGCTGGAGCAGCTGGGACAGGGCAGGGACACCAGCCCAGGGCAGAGTGGACCAGCCCAGGACAGAGTGACCAGCCCAGGGCAGGGTGACCAGCCCAGGGAGAGTGACCAGCCCAGGGAGTGACCAGCCCAGGGCAGAGTGACCAGCCCAGGGTACAGTGACCAGCCCAGGGAGTGACCAGCCCAGGGCAGAGTGACCAGCCCAGGGCACAGTGACCAGGGCAGAGTGACCAGCCCAGGGGAGAGTGACCAGCCCAGGGCACAGTGACCAGGGCAGAGTGACCAGCCCAGGGCAGAGTGACCAGGGCAGAGTGACCAGGGGAGAGTGACCAGCCCAGGACAGGGTGACCAGCCCAGGGCAGAGTGACCAGGGCACAGTGACCAGCCCAGGGCACAGTGACCAGCCCAGGGTACAGTGACCAGGGCAGAGTGACCAGCCCAGGGCAGAGTGACCAGCCCAGGGCAGAGTGATCAGGGCAGAGTGACCAGCCCAGGGCCGGGCTGAGATTCCTCCCCAAACCCTCCTGTGGTTCCAGGGTGAGCCAGGTCCCTGCTGGGTCTCCAGGACGGGGTTCCCAAGTCTCGGGTGCAGATCAATGAAATGTTTCCTGTCTCGGCACACACGGGGCTCCTGCCCGGGGTGCTGGGGCTTGTTGGGGTTGCTCTGCTGCTTCCCTGCCCCCTGAGCTCTCAGGGGACCTCTCCTGGCTCCCCACGCTCGGGGCAGGGTGGGGTGAAGCTTCTCCCTGGGCCGGGGGCAGGAGGGGGTGCCCCGAGCCTCCCCTCCCCCAGGTGCTGGGCTGCGGTCAGTCTGGGCTGTTTGTCCCGCTCTGCCGATAGCTGGGCTGACCTTGCACCTCCGGGGGCTGAGCCACGTCCTTGTGCCGCCAGGAGCGCCCGGAGCAGCTGCTGCTGCTGCCTGTGCCAGCCCTGCCGGGCTGTCCCTGCTGTCCCTGCTGTCCCTGCTGTCCCTGCTCTGTCCCTGCTGTCCCTGCTCTGTCCCTGCCCGGGCTGTCCCTGCTGTCCCTGCTCTGTCCCTCTCCTGTCCCTGCTGTCCCTGCTCTGTCCCTGCTCTCCCTGCTGTCCCTGCTCTGTCCCTGCCCGGGCTGTCCCTGCTCTGTCCCTGCTGTCCCTGCTGTCCCTGCTGTCCCTGCTCTGTCCCTGCTCTCCCTGCTCTGTCCCTGCTCTGTCCCTGCTCTGTCCCTGCCCGGGCTGTCCCTGCTGTCCCTGCTCTGTCCCTGCCCGGGCTGTCCCTGCTGTCCCTGCTCTGTCCCTGCTCTGTCCCCTGCCCCGGGCTGTCCCTGCTGTCCCTGCTCTGTCCCTGCTCTCCCTGCTGTCCCTGCTCTCCTGCTCTGTCCCTGCTCTGTCCCTGCACTGTCCCCTGCCCGGGCTGTCCCTGCTCTCCCTGCTGTCCCTGCTCTGTCCCTGCTGTCCCTGCTCTGTCCCTGCTGTCCCTGCTGTCCCTGCCCGGGCTGTCCCTGCTGTCCCTGCTCTGTCCCTGCTCTGTCCCCTGCCCGGGCTGTCCCTGCTCTCCTGCTCTCCCTGCTCTGTCCCTGCTGTCCCTGCCGGGCTGTCCCTGCTGTCCCTGCTGTCCCTGCTGTCCCTGCTCTGTCCCCTGTCCCTGCTGTCCCCTCTCTGTCCCTGCTCTGTCCCTGCTGTCCCTGCTCTGTTCCCTGCTCTCCCTGCTCTTCCTGCTCTGTCCGTGCTGTCCCTGCTCTGTTCCCTGCTCTCCTGCTCTCCCTGCTCTTCCCTGCTCTGTCCCTGCTGTCCCTGCTCTGTCCCCTCTCTGTCCCTTCTCTGTCTCCTTTCTGCACTGCTCTGTCCCTCTCTGTCCCTCTCTGTCCCTCTCTGTCCCTCTCTGTCCCTGCTCTGTCCCTCCCTGTCCCTCCCTGTCCCTCTCTGTCCCTCTCTGTCCCCTCTCTGTCCCTCTCTGTCCCTCTCTGTCCCTCTCTGTCCCCTCTCTGTCCCTCTCTGTCCCTCTCTGTCCCTCTCTGTCCCCCTCTGTCCCCAGGGATGGCCCTGGCCCTGGCCCTGGCCCTGGCCCTGCTCTGTGCCTGTGCCCCGGCCCCGGGGCAGGACCTGCTGAACGTCTGCATGGACGCCAAGCACCACAAACGGGAGCCCGGCCCCGAGGGGCAGCTCTACCAGCAGGTAGGGGCTGTGCCGGGGCTGCAGGGCCCTGGGCTGCCTGCCCGGGTATTATGGGCTGGCCGTGGGACCTGCAGGTTTGCTGCCTCCTCTCAGCAAAGGAGCAGGGGCAGGGCTGGGGGGGTTTGCCAGCTCCTGTCACCCCTCTGTGACCCCTCTGAGCCCTCCTGAAGCTCAGGGCACTGCAGGGAAAGGGGTGAGGATGGTGAGGGAAGGATGTTGAGGATGATGAGGAAAGGATACTGGGGATGGTGAGAGAAGGATGGTGAGGAAAGGATGGTGAGAACAGTGAAGAAAGGATACTGGGGAAAGTTTGCTGAGGATGCTGAGGGAAGGATGCTGAGGAAAAGATGCTGAGGATGGTGAGGATGGTGAGGAAAGGATGGTGAGGAAAGGATGCTGAAAATGATGAGGACAGGATGAAAGGATGGTGAGGGAAGGATGCTGAGGATGCTGAGGATGGTGAGGATGGTGAGGGAAGGATGCTGAGGACAGGATGCTGAGGGAAGACTCTCAGCTGCTCCTCTCAGCTGGAGATGTCCTGGCCCTGCCCGAGGGAGGCAGAGCGGGTTTGCTGCTGCTCCTGGGGCTGGCCTCTAATCGCTGCTGTGCTGCAGTGCTCCCCTGGAAGGACAACGCCTGCTGCACGGCCAACACCAGCGCCGAGGCGCACAGGGAGCGGTCCCTGCTCTACAACTTCAACTGGAGGCACTGCGGGGCGATGCCGGCGCGGTGCAGGCGCCACTTCGTCCAGGACAGCTGCCTGTACGAGTGCTCCCCAACCTGGGGCCCTGGATCCAGCAGGTGGGGCAGAGCGGGGCCAGGAGCTCCGGGGCTGGGAGGGACGGTGGAGCTGGGTCCTGTGCCACCCTGCCCTGCTGGGACCCCCAGTGCCCCCAGTGCCCCCTGGCCCTGGGCAGTGCCTGTGCCACCCTGCCGTGCTGGGACACTCCCAGTGCCCCCAGTGCCAGCCTGGCCCTGGGCACCGCCAGGGATCCAGGGGCAGCCCCACTGTGCCACCCTGCCGTGCTGGGGACACTCCCAGTGCCCCCAGTGCCCCTGGCCCTGGCACCGCCTGTGCCACCCTGCCCGCCCCGCCGGGAGCCACCTCAGCATCGGGGCTGGCGCAGCTTTTCCCAGGGCAGAAAGTTTCCAAGGACTTTTCTGGAGCAATTCCCGTGTCGGGCACACCCGTGCTGGGGCTGGAGCTGCTCCGGGACGGGCTGTGACCCTGAGAGGGGCTGGGGGCTCTGGGAGGGGCCAGGGATCTGGGGCTGGGGGCTCTGGGGATGGGGAGCTCTGGGAGGGGCCAGGGCTCTGGGGCTGGGGGGCTCTGGGAGGGGCTGGGGGCTCTGGGGCTGTGACCCCTGGGAGGGGCTGGGGGCTCGAGGGAGGGCTGGGGGCTCTGGGGCTGGGGGCTCTGGGAGGAGCCGGGGGCTCTGGGGCTGGGCTGGGGGCTCTGGGAGGGGCCGGGGCTCTGGGGATGGGCTGGGGGCTCTGGGGCTGTGACCCTGGGAGGGGCCGGGGCTCTGGGGCCGGGGGCTCTGGGGCCAGCAGGGACCTCCTGCCCCCCTGCAGGTGGAAGGCAGCAGCTGGCGGCGGGAGAGGATCCTGGGCGTGCCCCTGTGCAGGGAGGACTGCGAGCGGTGGTGGCGGGACTGCAGGGACGCCAGGACCTGCAAGGAGAACTGGCACCAGGGCTGGAACTGGGCCACAGGTGAGACCGGGCACTGCCAGGGCAGGAAAGGAGGAAGGGAAAGGAAAGGAAAGGAAAGGAAAGGAAAGGAAAGGAAAGGAAAGGAAAGGAAAGGAAAGGAAAGGAAAGGAAAGGAAAGGAAAGGAAAGGAAAGGAAAGGAAAGGAAAGGAAAGGGAAAGGAAAGGAAAGGAAAGGAAAGGAAAGGGAAAGGAAAGGAAAGGAAAGGAAAGGAAAGGAAAGGAAAGGAAAGGAAAGGAAAGGAAAAAGGGGAAAGGAAAAGGAAAGGAAAGGAAAGGAAAGGAAAAGGAAAGGAAAGGAAAGGAAAGGAAAGGAAAGGAAAGGAAAGGAAAGGAAAGGAAAGGAAAGGGAAAGGAAAGGAAAGGAAAGGAAAGGAAAGGAAAGGAAAGGAAAGGAAAGGAAAGGAAAGGAGGGCCGGGCTGTGCCCTGGGGCTGCCCCGAGCTCTGTCTCCCCAGGCACCAACCGCTGCCCCTGGGGCTCCGTGTGCAGACCCTTCTGGCGGGTGTTCCCCCGGCCCCGGGACCTGTGCGAGAAGATCTGGTCGGGCTCCTTCCGCTACAGCCCCGAGCGCCGCGGCAGCGGCCGCTGCATCCAGATGTGGTTCGACCCCGCCCGCGGCAACCCCAACGCGGCCGTGGCGCGGCTCTTCGCGGGGAGAAAGGGATCCCCCAGTGCCCGGAGCTCCCATCCCGGCACGGCCGGAGCCCCCCCGGCCCGGGGCTCCCACCGGGGCACGGCCGGAGCGCCCCCGGCCCGGGGCTCCCAGCCCGGCTCGGCCGGAGCCCTGCGGGCGCTGCCGGGCTCTGCCCCGCTGCCGCTGCCGCTGCTGCTGCCCGCCCTGGCGCTGCTGCTGCCCCGGGGCTCTGGGGGCCCTGCCCGGGGTCCCTGCGGCCGCTCTGGCGGGGCAGCCCTGGCACGGGTGACTCTGCCGGTCCGTGCCGGTGCTGCCGGACCCTGAGCCCCCCGGGCTGCTGCTGCTCGGGGGGTGAGCAGCCCGGGCTCTGTCTGGGGGCGGCTGCACCTCTGTGCCCCCCCCCAGGGCCGTGTGCTGGCCTGGCTGAGCCTTGGGCTGCTGTGGTAATAAACTGCGCTCTGCCAGCCCTGCCGAGCTGCTGCGGGGCGCTCCTGGGGAGGGGGAGTGTCCCGGGGCTGGGCTGCGGGTGGGATCTGTAAATGTGGAATTGGCTCGGGGGGAGGAAAGGTCATAGCCCTGCAAATGGTTTGGGTTGCAAGAGATGTCAAATCTCATCTCTTTGCACTCTCCTGCCATGGGGACACTCCCCCTGTCCCAAATCCCCGTGCCCAGCCTGGAGCTGAACATTGCAGGGATCCAGGGCAGCCACAGCTGCTCTGGGAATCCATCCCAGCCCCTGCCAGGGAACAATTCCTGATTCCCAATATCCACCAAACCCCACTCTGGAGCCATTCCCGTGTCTGTCCCTCCCTGCCTTGTCCCCAGCCTCTCTCCAGCTCTCCTGGATCCCTCCAGGCCCTGCCAGGGGCTCTGAGCTCTCCAGCAGCTCCTCCTGCCCAGGTGTCACCCCCAGCTCTGCCAGCCTGGCTCCAGCAGCTCTCCAGCCCTGCAGCAGCTCCTGCCTGCTCTGGGCTCTCTCCTGTCCCTGTCCCTGCTCTGGGCTCCCGGGGCAGCTCTGCAGGTGAGCTCCCACCTGGGCAGGGCAGGAGGCAGAAGTGCCAGGCAGGAGCTCCCAGCCCAGCCCGGCCCAGCCCAGCCAGCCCTGCCCGGCCCAGCCCATGCCCAGCCCAGCCCTGCCCGGCTCAGCCCAGCCCAGCCCAGCCCATCCCAGCCCAGCCCAGCCCAGCCCAGCCCAGCCCAGCCCAGCCCAGCCCAGCCATCAGCCCAGCCCAGCCCAGCCCAGCCATCCCAGCCCAGCCCATCCCAGCCCAGCCCAGCCCAGCCCAGCCCAGCCCAGCCCGGCCCAGCCCCCGAGGCTCCCAGAGCTGCAGGACCTGTGCCAGGACCCTGCTCTGCCTGGCTGGGGCTTTCCTCCTCTGAGGCACAAGCCTCAGCACACCTGAGCACCTGCAGGGGAAGGAGGAGGGTGGGGGGAGCTGGGGGCCCCCCTGGGGTGGGGGATAGAGAGGGGTCCTGCTGCTTGTGGGGTGGGAAGGAGAAAACCAGCCCGGCTCAGCCTCCCAGCTCAGCATCCTCCGTGAGCCGGGGTGTGGCAGAGCAGGGAAGTACCTGAGACAGGAACCCCAGGTGTTGGCACTGCCACCTTCCCTGGAGCTGCTGCCCTGGCACAGCCTCTTATGCCATATCCTATATCCTAGATCCTGTATCCTACATCCTATACTCTATATCCTATACTCTATATCCCATATCCTATATCTCATATCCCATACCCCATATCCCATACCCTATACCCCATATCCCATAATCCATATCCCATATCCTATATCCCATATCCCATACTCCATATCCCACATCCCATATCCCATATCCCATATCCCATATCCCATATCCCATATCCCATATCCCATATCCCATAATCCATATCCCACATCCCATATCCCATATCCCATAATCCATATCCCACATCCATATCCCATATCCCATAATCCATATCCCACATCCCATATCCCATATCCCATATCCCATATCCCATATCCCATATCCCATATCCTACACTCTATATCCCATACCCCATATCCCACACCCTATATCCCATACCCCGTATCCCATACCCCATATCCCACATCCCATATCCCATATCCCATACCCCATATCCCATATCCCATATCCCATATCCCATATCCCATACCCCATATCCCATATCCCACATCCCATATCCCATATCCCATATCCCATACCCCCATATCCCATATCCCATATCCATATCCCATATCCCATACCCTATATCCCATATCCCACATCCCATATCCCATATCCCATACCCCATATCCCATCCACATCCCATATCCCATACCCATATCCCATATCCATATCCCATCCCATATCCATATCCCATACCCTATCCCTATATCCCATATCCCACATCCCATATCCCATATCCCATATCCCATATCCCATATCCCATATCCCATATCCCATACCCCACATCCCATATCCCATATCCCATATCACATCCCATATCCATATCCCATATCCCATATCCATATCCCATATCCCATATATCCCATACCCCATATCCCATATCCATACCCATATCCATACCCTATATCCCATACCCCATATCCCATACCCCACATCCATATCCCATATCCCATATCCCACATATCCCATACCCATATCCCATACCCCATATCCATATCCCATACCCCATATCCCATATCCCATATCCATATCCCATATCCCATATCCCACATCCCACCTCACATCCCATATCCCATACCCTATATCCCATATCCCATATCCATATCCATATCC
>JAKWBO010000882.1:0-24423 GCA_034336685.1 Luscinia luscinia
GGCGTGCAATAGCACAGGTGTTAGCCCTTGTATATCAGTTAAGGACTTTGATGTTGCTAACGACTTTGTGTCCAAGTCGCTATTGTTCCTAGAGTCCTGTATCACACGGATGATGAAATGAATCGTTACTTGGAATGGACCACTATCACGGTGTGACTTGGGTTTGCCAACCTTAAT
This sequence comes from Luscinia luscinia, assembly GCA_034336685.1. Lineage (NCBI taxonomy): Eukaryota > Metazoa > Chordata > Aves > Passeriformes > Muscicapidae > Luscinia > Luscinia luscinia. The sequence goes on from JAKWBO010000882.1 coordinate 178, forward strand.
ATATTTAATTTCTTTTTGAGACAGGACCCAGGAGTAGAGACAAGGCAGGCTCAAAACTTAAAAAGGTACAAGAAGAAAATTTATTAATAATACAAAAAGAAGATATAGCATTCAGGATAAAATTCCTAGATTGCTCCCTCCTCCCCTTCATTCCACATTTCTTACCAACAACATACAGAGAGAATACTTCAGTCAGTTATACACTCAAATAATCAGTTCAGTTTACTTCAGAGAGAAAAGTCCCTTTTCTGGTTATGGCTTAGGGGGTGTCTTCACCTTCACAGTCTGCATCCGCCCGAGACCCACAGAACTATGAATTTTTCCTCCCATTTACACAGTCCTTCCAGAGCCGTGTTATGGGTTACGCTACACACTTGGGGTATCACTTTTAAAGGCAGGCTGCCGAAAAACAAAATTCTCTTTATCTGCTCCTCTATCAAATGTCTCTGTTCATATTCCAGTCCCAGAACAGAGAGAGCTCAATTTCCCCAAGGCAAAAAGTCTTCTACTCAAGCATCCAAACCTCCCCAAGTATATTTCACAGTTTAAAGGAACTTTAGTGAAGTCACAATCCCCACAGCCCACAAAAAAAGGTTTTCAGCTACTTGCATCTTTTCAATCTCTTCCCACCAGGAACTTTGTCTTCATCCTGCTGACTTCCGTAGTCTCCATGCTTCATTTCTTCTCATTCAGGGGAATTCAGAAGGTCCAGGATTCCATCCAGGCATAAAGAAGTTACAATTGTATCCAGATGACAAAGAAACAAAAGTGGGCAGCTGGAGTTCTTCTCTGCCACGTGGAAAGGCGAGCCGAACCCAGCCGGCAGGGCCGGGGCCATGTGGCCGGTGCTGGAGCCATGCGGCCGGTGCCGGGGCCGTGCGGCCTGTGCCAGGGGCCCCCCCCAAGCCAGGGGCTCCCCGCAGAGCCAGTGCCGGGCCGGGCCGGGCTTCCCCCCGCCGAGCCCGGGGCCGGGGTTCAGAGCTGGGCCGCCCCCGCAGAGCCGGGGTGCCGGGCCGGAGCCCAGACCGAGCCCGGAGCCGGGCCGGAGCCCCCAGCCGGGCCTCCCACCCCCCCGGAGGCCGGGAACCGAAAGAGCTGAATCAACTCGATGCAATTGTGATTTGTGAAAGCGAAATAACTTTTTCATTGGTTTCCCGAGCTGTCCATCACTTAGTCAGCTCTCTGATTTGTGCCAGCAGCTCACAGGGGAAGCTCCCAGAGACGGGAGAGTGCCTCCCACTCCCCACCTCATGGAGCCATCCCTGAGGTGAAACCACCCATCCCCCACACCACGTGAAACCAACACAACCACTCAGAGACAAAGAGAAATAGTAACAGGCGTTACCCTTGCGGTACTTCTTGGCTTGGGAGCAACAGGCACCGCCACAGGCGTCTCAGCCCTAGTGTTTCGAGGTCAAGGCCTGGCTCAGCTTCAAATGACTGTTGACGAAGACTTACAATGAATTGAAAAGTCCATCTCCTTCTTAGAGGAGTCCCTCTCTTCGCTCTCTGAAGTAGTATTGCAAAACAGACGTGGATTAGATCTTTTGCTTATGCATCAAGGAGGTTTGTGTGCCACCTTAAAAGAGCAGTGTTGTTTTTATGCCAACTATTCAGGCGTGATTAAAGATTCAATGGCAGAGCTCAGAGAAAGACTGGCGCAACAAAAAAAAGACAGAGATGCTCAACGAAGCTGGTTTGAGTCATTTTTTGACCATTCTCCTTGGGCTGTCACCATAATATCAACCTTAATAGGACCTGTTATAATGATTTTGCTTGCATTGCTATTTGGTCCTTGTGTTCTCAATAAGATAGCTCAATTTGTTAAAGCTCACTTAAGCAAAATTGATATTATGTTGGTAGAACAAAGACAGTTGTCTTAGACAATTCAATAGTTGTGAGTCGTTTACTCAAAACGTTGCAGGTTACCTGTTATGACTTTTATTCTTGTACTGCTGTAACTAACATAATCGTAAGTTAGCAGTTACAGGTATTTCAATGTGTTTTATAGTTTTGTTTAATCATGGAGGGGAGGGAAATGTGGTTAGACAGGGAAGATCAATCGGAAGACTGGCGCGATGTACGGGAAGATAGGACCCCGCCCCTCCAGTCCAGTTAGCCAATAAATAGTATGATGTGAGCAGACTGTGGTTATATAAGGCTGTGCAAAAAGGAAATAAATGCCATTTCACCATCCACCATATTGGTGTCCTTGAGTGATTGGCCTGAACGACCTGTAAGTAAGTCATCGTGTCTTCCTCGAACCAGGTCGCTCTGCCTCGGGAGAGGCAACACCACCCTAAAGGTTCTAAACTTGATCCCTCTGTGAATGTATTCTTCTGTCCCAGCCCAGACCTGAGTCACTTTATCTTATCTCCATCAACGTGCAGTGCAGGGCCTTAGGGCATAATGTGGTGGTCTTCTCTGCAACCTTCGTTATACAGTTCTGCTATAATAGACAATAGTCCTTCATGAAGATGTTTAAGTCATAAACTATAACATGTGCCTACCTATAAAATCTTTCAGCAATGCTACTTTGCTTCATTTCCTTATAGAAAAAAATCTTTTTGAGACCTTATACACCAAAACAAGACTGCAAACATATATATTTACTATTTTGGACATCTGAAGCACAGAAGTACAGGTATAATACAAATTAAGGGTTACACATAAGGTGATGTATTGAGGTTGTATATTTTATATTAATATTGAGCCTCCTGCTCTGCAAGATACTAAGGAGCTCCACAAAGTGCACACAAATCCCAAAGGCATTGGCATCTCTGGGCTGAACTGCTGGAGGAAGAATCTTCCTCAGCATAGTATGTCCCAGCAAAAAGGATTTGCAGGCTTTCCTTTATCTGTAAAGTCAAATATTCCATCTGTCTCCAGTATTCCCCTTTATGTCTCTCCTTCAACAGCTCTGTGTCTCCTCTGCCTGGACAGTGGCTCCTAAACCGCATTGCATTCTCCCATGCTGCAACGCCCAGCTCTGGAGTCATCCCCTCCCAGTCTGCCTGGCCTAAATCCCTCTCACCGCCTGGTCATAAATAGCACTTGTCCAGGTGACTATTGGCAAATAGATTTTTCTGAATAACCTTGGCAAGAGGGGTATCGATACCTGTTAGTTTTGGTTGATACAGTTTCTGGATGGCTTGAAGCTTTTCTCTGTTGCACCAACAAATCAACGGAAGTTATTAAAATATTATTGAAAGAAATAATACCTCAATTTGAAATTCCATTAGAATTTTCCTTGGACAGGGGTCCCCATTTCATAGTAGAAATTGTGTAAAGTTTGTCCTAAACATTAGGAATCAAATGGGATTTACACATTCCTTGGAGACTAGAATCCAGTGGAAGGGTCGAGAGAATGAACTAAAGCCTGAAAAGGAAAATGAGTTGAATCTGTCAAGAAACCTCATTTAAGTGGCCACAGGTCTTTCCTCTAGCATTACTTAGAATTGGAATTCAGCCTAGCTCCAAGGAAAAGGTAAGTGCATATGAAATCCTGTATGGACAATCATACCAAACCGTAACCATTCCTGGGGAAATTCATGCAATGGGCAATCATCATTTCAAAGAGTACATAATATCCTTGGGAAAAATGCTTTTATCACTGCATAAGTTTATTGCTTTAGCCTCACCAGTAACACTGGATATTCAAGTTCACCCTCATCAGCAAGGAGATAGGGTCTACATCTGGTCATGGAGTGAAGAACCCTTACAACCAAAGTGGAAAGGATCATTTCAAGTTCTGTTGCCTACTCATTCAGAAGTAAAAATGACTGGTGGAGACTCCTGGATCCCAGTTCTGGACCCAAAAGGATCACACTGGTCAGTACAACAAACAGCAAATTAATTGCAGATAAAGCTGCAGTGGAATCAGAGACACTAAAATGGGAAATACTAAATGGTCTATTTTTTCATATTTTTTGAGTAATTTTGTCAGCATTACAGCCTGGTTATTCTTGTTTGGAATAGTCAACCATCCCAGCAAGGCCTTGAGACTGGCAAGCATAGGTTCAAATCCCAGATGGGTAAGTGGACAAGAGAAGGGAGATAATGGTATATATGTTCACTCTAATATGACACATATTGAATAAATATTACCTGACTCCTGGGAAAAAACCTCACACCTAAAACTCATGCAGGCCATGACACTGATAACAAACAGCAGTAGCTGTTTGATTTGTTCTGTTTCCCACTCATTCAGATGAAGGCATACAAATGATGGGACTTCAAACTCCAAATGCATTCTCCAATGTTTTTTCCCAGTTAGTGTAATGCATTTTTTAAAAGAAAAAGCAATACACAGCACCATAGACCCACAAATCTTGTTGGTAAAAGTAGTAGTTATAGATGGTCCCTGTGTTCATGGATTTCCAGAGGAACCAGAGGCAACCCCTCAGCAAACAGACACACTCAGTTGTAAACTAGGAATAATGGTGGGAAACTATCCCAAATGTAATTTGTATTTAGATGTAACAAGTAAAAGTATCCTGAATACACACTGGTGGCCTATTCCAGATAACATGGGATACTACTGGCTCTGCAGAAATTTGTCTAGAAAGGCTCTGCCACCTAGATGGTAAGGAATATGCATCATTGGAACAGTAGTACCAGAAATAGATATCATTAATAAGTCAGAATTCCCCAAAGGATATCTGCAATCCTTTTTAACATGACATAAACAGGATCTAAATCCATTAGTTGAGAAGTCCTCTGGGTTTGACATGGTTAGGGGCACCTGAATTGGAAAAAGCTATTCTAAACATCTCTGGAGTTATTGAACAAATAGAAAACCAAAGCAGTGATGCAATTGGTGTTTTACAACAGAAGTCACCAGCCTTTCTAATATAGTCTAACAAAATCGAATGGCCCTAGATCTGATCCTGGCTTTCAAAGGTGGAGTATGCACAGTCATTAACACCAGCTGCTGTGTATACGTAGATCAAACCCTGACAATACAAACTGATCTAGAAGAAATAAGAAAAAACTCTGGAATTCTTCAGGAAATATGAAAAAAACAAGGTGAGGATATGTTCGACTTGATTACATCATGGATTCCAAATCTGAATACAATCATAAGAAAACTAGTTGGCATTATTAAGATAGTTCTGACCATAATGATTGGCTTATGGACCTTAATCCGAATTTGCAAATTGGGATTGTCACGGTGTGACTAGGGTTTGCTAACCTTAATATATTTATTTTTTTTTAGAGACAGGACTCAGGAGTAGAGACAAGGCAGGCTCAAAACTTAACAAAGGTACAAGAAGATATTTATTAATAAGACAAAAAAGAATTAGAATTTAGGATAAGATTCTTAGATTGTTCCCTCCTCCACTTCATTCCACATTTCTTACCAACATACATACAGAGAGAACACTTCAGTCAGTTATACACTCAAATAATCAGTTCAGTTCACTTCAGAGAGAAAAGTTCCTTTTTTGGTTTATGCTTAGGGGATGTCTTCACCTTCACAGTCTGCATCCGCTCGAGACCTACAGAACTATGAATTTTCCTCCCATTTACACAGTCCTTCCAGAGCCGTGTTATGGGTTATGGTGCATACATGGGGTACCACCTTTAAAGGCAGGCTGCAAAGAAAACAAAATTTTCTTCATTGTCTTCTCTATCAAATGTCTCTGTTCATATTCCAGTTCCAGAACAGAGACCCCTATTCCCTCCAGGCAAAGGATTCTTTTCTCAAATATTTCAAACCCCCCATGTATTTTCCACAGGTTAAAATAATTTTAGTGAAGTCACAATCTCCACAGCCCACAAAAAAGGTTTTCAGCTACTTGCATCTTTTCAATCTCTTCCCACTAGGAACTTTATTTTCATTCTGCTGACCTTTGTAGTCTCCACACTTAATTTCTTCTCATTCAGGGAAGCTTTAGGAAATCAAGGATCTTATCCAGACATAAAGAAGTTATGATTGTATCCAGATCGTGAAGAAACAACATGGGCAGCTGGAGGCCTCTTCTCTCAGAACGTGGAGGGGAGGGGGAAGGGAGACCCTTTGGTGGCTCCCCGATCCCCTCCCCACTTGGCCATGCCACATGGAGAGGGAGCTTTGGGCCGCCTGGAGCCGCCCGGAGCCATGCGGTCGGGGAGGGGGGCCGGGACCATGCGACCGAGCTGGGCCCCCCACCAAGCTGGGGCTGGGGTCCCAAGATGGGCCTTCCGCAGAGCCGGGGTGCCGGGCCGAACCCCAGGCCGAGCCCAGAGCCGGGCTGGAGCCCCCAGCCAGGGACCCGCACACCTCCGGAGACTGGAAGCTGAAAGAGAGCTAGCCAACCCTATCCACTGTGATTTGTGAAAGCAAAATAACTTTTGATTGGCTTCCTGAGCTGTCCATCACCAAATCAGCTCTCTGATTGGTGCCAGCAGCTCACAGGGGAAGCTCCCAGAGACGGGAGAGCCCCTCCCACTCCCCAGCCTCATGGAGCCTGCTCTGAGGCGAATCCGCCCCTCCCCCCAAGCACGTGAAACCAACATAGGGATGTAATAGATTGTGCAGACCGGGTAGAAACAAACGTATATAAAGTTTTGGAGGCTTATGGAAAAGGTCTCTAAGGATGGCTGACTATTCTTGTAATAACCTTTATCTTAAGTTTTGTTATGATAATTAGTTCTGAATTAATATGATTTAAATCAAGTTAAGTGGAAGTGCCCTTAAGAAAATTACGAACACTTCAAATGGGGGGAATTGCTGGAATATAACTTTTAAAAGTTTTCATTTTATTTCTCTGGTCAGGCTTGGATTGCCTTTGCCCCGGGGAAAGGAATTTAAATTTTTTTTTTCAGGGGTTGCATCACTCAACTCGAGATGAGTTTAACATCCCAACAGACTGGGAGTAGCACAGACGATACACAAAAGATAATGACCATCAAAGAACATGAACCCCAGATGTTGCCCTCTGGCACGACTGGAGACACATGATCTGGAAAAGACTGATAAGGGAATCAAGGAATGAGGACCAAATTAGCATCTGAGGTGAAGTAATCCATGGCCAATAAGAAACCAAATATTAGAAAAACTGTGTAATTTGGGACCAATGAACAGGAAATGCTTTGAGTTTTTATCTGTATAGATAGGCAGAAAGCCTGGTAAAAGGCATATGTGTATGGAATATTTTCCATGGCACATCCAGGGAAGAATAAAGAAATGCCTGATTGTCTATTACTTCAAATATAGTGTTAGAGGGTTTTTATTTTCCTCCCAAATTTCGGTGACACACTGGTGGCATTTGACAGGAGCTAGTCCAAAACTCAGCCCCATTAGTGGCACTGCACTGCCATCACGGGTTATTTCAGGTACAGTAGCATGACATGGGCAAAGATGTGTTATAATTTTCTCACCACAATTGGGTAGGTTAATCAATAAGGCAATTTATTAATTCACTGATAAGGAACGGGCAATCAGCGCTGGGGACACGAGGAGTCTGTGTTCCACTAACATGTCTGTCCTACTCCTGGTCGTTGCCCTTTTTATAGGCAGTCTCTGGTGATGCCATGTCATGCCTACTGTGCTGGGGTAGAAGTCCGAGCAAGCCCGAACATGTTGGCTAGCACTCAAGCAGCAGTGGCTACAAGACTCCACCAGGTTTGGACAAGGCTCGAACATGTTGTCAGGTTACACTCTTAGCAAGCAGGTAACAGCAGTACCAAGTCTGTTTATGTTCGCACAAGCCCGTCTTTTACTTATACATAAAAAGTGGATACAATTCATTATTATAGTGGCAAAATAATAAAAACTACATAAAAAACAAAAAGCCATCAATTCACAGCAAAGTGATTTAAACAAATATAATTAAATAATTATATTTTCCTGTGTCTCATGTCCATGCTTTACTTTGAGTTCAGTATTCTTATTTATATTTATCCCATGGTGTATTTCCATAATGACACGAATCACTATGTAACATCTCACAGATGTAGATGTGACACAGCTTAACGGAAACTGTATGGCTGTGAGTGGCAGATGGAGATGCCATAAAGAGCAGATACTGCTAATCCTGCCCACCTTGGCTTGCATAATGGTTGTAGGATGGCAGATCTTTTTTGCAGCAGCACTTGCTCTCTATGAGAGCCTGGAAGGATTGCTGGTTTCCTTAAAATTAATCCACAAACACCAGAGGTTTATGTCCAAAAAGGAGACAGAGGAGTCCTGTTACTTTATTCGAATAAAGGGAGAGGCCATGGGGCATTTCCCCGGGGGAAACAACCTCCTTTTTATCCTAATTTCCAGACTGCATGTCCCTCTCTCTTCCCCTATTGGCAGAGCTACTTGAGAGGTACAGATTTTCCTGAAATGCCTAATACCTAAGACCCCCTTCAAATGTATGCGCCTCCTTTTGTCATTTATGTTTTCTCCCATTGTTTCTTTCATCTCTCAGTATCCAGTTTTATTTATCAGCAGACCTAGAGTTTGTTGTAAAGACAAATCTCTCTTATTCCATTCATCAATCAGTGGAATCTTTCCCATTGTTTCTTTTGTCTCATAGTGCTTGTTTTATCTACAATCACACCCACAGTTAGTTTGTAAAGACAAGTCCCTCATTCGTTTCACTAGCTAGAAACATTTCAGGTCTCTGTGGGGAAGGGGCAGGTTTGACCTTGCTCTGGTTAGGCAATGCCCTGCTGTACACACACACAACACACACTCGCCCAGTGCCCAGCCCGTGCAGTGGCCGCCAATCACTGGCACATCGGAGGCAATACTACACACTCCACCCCTGGTACCCCTAACCCAGCTCTTGAGTGGCCACATGACCAGAAGTCCCACCTGGGGCAAAGGACCAGGAAAGCCAAAGGGTACTAAAACCAAAGTATGAGGTGATCACATTTTGGCACTACCTCTTCTTGGAATTTCTATCAGTTAAATACCACTTGAAATAAGAGTGGCAGCTATATTTGCTCTTTTCTCTATCTCTTCTCTCTTTCCCTCTTCCTCTTTTGTCTTCTAATTCCCTCAGAGTTTTGATTAACTTGAAAGTGCATTGTCACTGAAACTGCAGGGAATAAAAATCCAGAACATTTTTAGTGTTGTCAAAAACAAAGTTCATGATTTAGAATTTTAAAAGTTTAATAAGGGATAAAACCAGGGACAAAATATTCAGCGCTGGGGTGTTTCTGGCAATTAGGCAAAGACCACACTGTCAACGTAAAACATCATTCTCTATATACTGTTAAATTGCTGGGGATGCATATATATCCATTACTTTATAGATTATTCAAGCATACCTTTGAGTTTTTGATGTTCCAGGGACTCTCTTGTTTGGTTTTAACATCTGACTTTTCTGAAGGACATTCTGTCGATTAGGTCAATATATTTTATTTCTTCCTGTGTTTCCATCCTGTTGTTTCACACTCCCTTATAGCGAGGAGTTGATAAATCCTTCCCAGATGCTTATGTTCTGGTTTCTGTCATTGTTATCACTTGGAGAAGTCAGTCTGCAGATGTTAGAAAAATAATTGCTTTACCCATTCTCTAAGTTGGTGACATAGAGGTATTTTAGTCTCTATTTTAACATTTTGCTAAAGCCTACTATATAATATATTTATCACACTACTATTCATATAAACTATAAAGTGTATACATAAACTGACAGATTATACTATACAAAAGCAGTTTAAAGTATAAATTGTACCATATCAAAATACTTGTGATGAAAAAAGCTAATCAATGAATGTGAAAGCCAATATTATACTGTAATCTATGACAGTGTTATATAATCAAGGCATTACTTTATTTCTGGCCAGGGTGTTTGTGAAAAACGGCATTCACTCTTAGAATTTCAAAGGCTTATTAAACCTTAACAAAAATACAACAAAGCACTAAATAAGAAGAAAAAAATCAGCGCTGGGAGCACAGGACTAAACTACCATGTGTTCCCCTACAAAATGAATGCTCTGCCTTTTATACCCCTAAGCCCTTCCAAAGTCTTGTTGATTAACCCCTTCTTTGCTGTCCATTGGCGGAGACTACTTTCTTACATCTTGATTGGAGGTCGGGTGTAGTTACAAGCTGCCCCTCCCCAAATGCCTTGACTACCCAAACCATCTAGTGACAACAATGCAAGGGGGAGGGGAAAGAGGAGCATGGGAGGATATATTAAAATAACATATTTATACATCCACAAAACTTAACATACATACAATATTCATCCTTTAATTGTGAGAGCCAACCATCACATTACTCATCTATAACTGTTGTTCTGGCCAGGATGTGCAAGAGAACCCATTTCACCCACACATAGCCCGAGTGTGCAGAGAAAATCATTCCATGACACATTGATTTTGGACCCACTGGAGGGGAGACAAGCCTTCTTTCTCCCCACTCCAAAACGTGCTAACGTTATCAGGGGAACCTGGGAGGAAGCTGGCCTCCAACCAATGCAGAAAAATACCTGATGCCCTATCTGCCTTCTCCCATGTTATTGTTATTTATTGCAAAATTTAAGGACTGAGACAGAGAAACCACACTCTTATCATCGCCCTCAGTAAGTGAGTTGGGAGAGGGTGACGAATTCAAATATCAGAAAAACCTCACTGGAAATAAATGGAAAATCATTTTCCCTGTATTGGAAATAGAGCTTTGCAAAATGCTCCCACACTTCCACCTTCTGGTAGTAGTGAGTATAGAGCCTTGTCTGTCACTAGAGGGGAGGAACAGAATTGCTGAAGTCATTCTGGAATTAGAAGCCACAGATACCTATGGCAGAAAACACAAAATAACAGCAGATAGATAATTCTTTCTTTTTAAGACCAGTTTGTACAGCACAGAGTTCTCTTTTTTCTCTTCTCTTACTGGTACTCCAAAAGGAGAGGTACTTCATGAGAAGATGAAGTGGTGACAGGACTAAAGAGTTGTTGTTCTTCACTGCATCAATTGTTTACATGTATTTAACTTGATAAGTTTTAAGATATTTATGTTTACATATGTTTTATATAAATTTGTTGCAAGCATTGTTTTAAAATGTTTGTATTTCCTCTCTGGTCGCCACAGTGGGTGAAAAAGATTTCTCCCTCAATTTAGTTTTGGGAGCTCACATAGGATTTCATATAATTATCAAATCAAATTTCTGAATCTCTTCCTACCTCCTCAGAGCAAAGCATAAAATTACTATACTGAGGGAAGCGCATGTAGTAACAGTAAGTGATGTGTAAAGCATAATTGTGCCAAAGAAGGGGATGTTGTACTGTTGATGGACCCTGGAAGAAGGGAGAAAGTTCTTTTCAGCTGGAGATGAAGAAGGCATAAGTGGTTAAGCTGACAAAAAAAAAAATAAAATAAAAAAAAGATTTTGGGTTTGAGAACCAATGAAGGATTTGGTAATGTTGGAAAAGTATTTGGTCTGATCCCAGAACCCTGACTGAAACAATATGTGGAGGAGGTTGGAGCAACTCAAGTTTTGTTATATCTTTGACCCCTACCCCTGAGACAATCCAGACTATTATGAAGTAGAATTTTTACTGAATATAATTTTCCCTAGGTATTGGTTTTGCATGGCCTGGTTTTTGGTAGCGGGGGGTACCACAGAGGTGACTTCTGTGAGAAACTGTTAGAAGCTTCCAGCATGTCCAGAAGAGCTACTCCTTGGTGGCTCCAAAGATGGATATGCTGCTGGTCAAGGCTGGGCCAATTAGAAATGGTGATAATGCCTCTGTGATAACATATTTAAGAAGAAATCAAAACAAAACTTGCAGCACAGTTTCAATTCCAGTCAGAGAAGAACAGGAGTGACAACGTATGAGAATAATAACATGCAGACACCAAGGTCAGTGAAGAAGGAGAGGGAGGAGGTGCTCCAGCTGCCAGAGCTGAGATTCCTTTGCAGGCCGTGGTGTGGAACATGGTGAAGCAGCTGTCCCCCTGCAGCCCATGGAGGACCACAGGGGATGCAGAGATCCACCTGCAGCCTGTGGCGGAGCCCCATGCCAGAGCAGGTGGATGCTTAGAGGAGACTGATCCTGTGGGACACCCATGGAGAGAGTGGCCCTGCTCCCAGATTAGAGCAGCCTGTCCTTGAAGTTCTGCACCCCATGGAAGAACAACTCATGCTGCAGCAGTTCATAGGGAGCTGCTGCTCGTGAGATGGAGTCATGTTGGAAAAGCTCACAGAGAACTGTCTCCCATGGAAGGGACCCAACAATGCAGCAGGCAAAGGACTCCTCTCCCTGAGCAGCGGAAGAAGAGATGGGTGATGAAATGACCATAATCCCCATCCTGTCTCCTTGTGCTGCTGTAGTAGGAGGCAGAGCTGAGAAGGAGGGAGGGGTGGGGGGAAGGTGTTTTTAAGTTTTTATTTTACTTCTCAATATCCTGCTCTGATTTTGTTAGTAATAAATCCACTTTATATCTCTAAGTTTGGCCTGTTTTGTCCTTGATGGTAATTGATGAGTGTTTTCTCCAGGTTTTTATCTCAACCCATGAACCTTTGTTATTTTTCTCTCCTCTCTCCAGGTGCAGAGAGGAATGGGCAAGCAGCTTTCATTGGTGCCTGGCTTCTGGCCAGCATCAACCCACAACAGCCATGGTGCTCACTGACTTTTCCCTCTTTCTTTGAGTACAGGTTCTGGGGATCCCCTTGAAACCTGGTTGGTGGGAAGCATAAGGCTGGTATTCTGGGACACATGTATTTTTTTGGGTTATAACAATACTTGAATCTGTAAGATTATGAACCCCAAAAGGCAAGGCAGCCTAACTATTGGAAATTGTTCTATCCTTAAAATTTGTATTTTTTTGACAAAGAGTGCAATGCATTGGAACGTCAATAAGCAATAAAGAATCTTAAACTGAACATACCATGCTATTTTGGAGCTCATCTTAAGAATCCAGCTGTTATGTGGGGTCATTGGTTGGAGACAGAAACTACAGAACTCTTAGAGATCCTTGTGACAAACAGCAACAGTTTATTATGGCAGCCTTCTTATATAGGGGGTTTAAAACTCCCGGACTAGACAGGTGATTGGTCTGGGTCTGAACACTGCCCCAGCTCCTTGACCAGTGGTATGTCTGCATTCTAGAATGAACATGATTGGGTGAGGTCTCAGTTTAAGTTCAAATCTAACCTATGATTGCTCACCCAGGGGCTTGTTTTACTTCTTTTCTAGAATGAACCAGGCTAGCCAAATTGGATTCATGTTATGGCCAGATTTACCTTGTCCAACTACAGACCAGCTGAGCTGTGACATCCAGCAAGTATCAAAAATGGTTTTGTCAAATTGTCTAATATTGGTATGTTATGACTAAATGAGCAAGGAATATGTAAAATGCTATACCTCACAGAATAAAAATACTGTATCAACAAAGGAAATTATTTGCACACTGGTTTCAATGCTCCACACCCCGCCTCTAGAACTCATAACTCAGCTCCTGAGTAGCCAGATGACCAGAAGTCCTGCCTGGGGGAAGGGCCAAGGAAAGCCAAATAATACTTAAAGTGAGACACAAGGCAAGCACGTCTTGACCCTACCTCCTCTCGGAATTTCTATTAACTGAACATTGCTGGAACTAGGAGTTGCAACTATATTTGGTCTATTCTATATCTCTTCTCTCTTTGTCTTTCTTATTTTTCTTCTAATTCCCTCTTCTCAGAGCTTTGAGTAACTTGGATGGGCTTGTGGACACTGCTGAAGGCCTAGGCAAATTTCAGCCAGGCCTTTTATCATGTTCTGAGTCTTTTTCTCTTTCTCAGGCTCAGAGGATTTTCCCAGGCTGAGGCACTTTTTCAGCTCTGGCCTGACTCTTTTCCAGGGTGATAGCTTTCTTGCAAATAAAAAGGAATTAATAAACATAAGATTAACACCTGGTGTAGACCACTAAACAGTGCATGATGTAAGTGACATGGGATGTTTTCTCCTGTTGTCCAATGAACTGCTGTTCCGTTTGAGATTAACAAACAGGGGAGGGACAACAGGCACTGCCGGCTGCAGGGGTGGAGGTGGTGCTGCCTTCTGCGCAGCCCTCGGTGTCAGGCCTCACCCACCTGGAAGCTCCGGATTCCCCCTCCAGTTCTTCAGGGATGTCGCCGCATCCCTCACCGTCTCCAGGGCAGTGTCGCTGACAACGTTGAGTGAGCCCTTTCCATCAATGCCTGCTGCTGCTGTGTCATCTCCTGCCGGGCAGGGGCGGTCTTCATCATTTCGCCCCTGTACTGCCGATGCTGATGAACAGCAGCCTCCCCGCCGAAAGCATTTTGCTTCAGAAAGCAGGTGCTGCAGTGACCCCATGACAGTGAAACTTAAGAATCACCGTAGTTTTGGGAAACAGTTAAAATGCGGGCATTGCAGCAGGGCCATTGGGATTTGCTGGAACGAGTGGGGATGCCAAAGGGAAGTGTCCTTTGGGTGAAGAGAGTGGAGGAGAGTGTCCAGGTGGATGCTGCTCAGCTCGGCCCGGTCCCTGAGGAAAACCTGCCACAGGATTGTGATGAAGATGGCCAGGGGACCGGGGGGGCTCAAGCCTTTCCTGTCTTTAAGGCTGTTCCCAATACAGGACAGCCAGACAGGCATGATCCTATAGCTTGGCGTGCTGTTCAGGATTTGCATGAAAGGGTCACACAGTTTCGGCTTGGCTCTACACACGTTATGCAAATTATTAGAGTGTTGAATGCGAATTTGCTGACACCTTACGATGTCAGACATGTAGACCAAGTGCTGTTTCAGTCTGTTCAATTTAGAGTGTTTGAGGACACTTGGAGGCAGATGACTGTCAAGACAGCTGCAGAAAATATGGTGCGACCTCTGGATGATCCCAGGTATGCTGTGGGGAGCGATGCTTTGTTAGGTCAGCATCTCTTTGCTAGCCCTGATCTTCAGGCTACTTGGGATCCTCTGATCCTTGCCCAATGCCAAGAAATAGGATTTGCAGCAATTCTAAAAACAATAGAGGCTGCAGCTCCTAAGCCAAAATATGTAAAAATTACTCAAGGTCATAGAGACCCATTCCTACTATTTGTTGCGAAAGTGGCAGCAGCTTTGGAGAAGCAGGTTGAGGATGATGCTCTAAGGCAGCTGTTATGTAAACAGCTGGCCAGAGAAAATGCTAATGCTGATTGGACAAAAATTATACAGGCTCTGCCAGGACACCCCTCGTTGACTGACATGGTTCAGGCATGTGCTACAGTAGGTGCCATAGATCATGCCATCTCTGCTTTAGCAGCTGCCATGTGGCAGCATCAGATGATGTCAGGGGATGGTCAAGAGAAACAGGGGAAGAATAAAGGCAAAAATAAGAAGCCACAGCAGAAGAAGGCTGATATGCTTACCTTTTTGTGTGCTAAGTGCAAAAAACCGGGTCATTATGCAAACCAACGCAAATCAAAAAAGCCTGTTGCTGGCTGTGTTGGTTTCACGTGGTAAGGGGGATGGGTGGTTTCACCTCAGGGATGGCTCCATGAGGTGGGGAGTGGGAGGCACTCTCCCGTCTCTGGGAGTTTCCCCTGTGAGCTGCTGGCACAAATCAGAGAGCTGACTTAGTGATGGACAGCTCGGGAAACCAATGAAAAAGTTATTTCGCTTTCACAAATCACAGTTGCATGGAGTTAACTGTTCTCTTTCTGTTCCCGGTCTCTGGAGGTGGGGGTCCCTGTCTGGGGGCTCTCACCCGGGCTCCGGGCTTGGTCTGGGGCCCGGCCCGGCACCGGCTCTGCGGGGAGCCCCTGGTTTGGGGGGGACCCGGGCTCTGCATGGCCCCAGCACCAGCCACATGGCTCCGGCCCTGCCAGCTGGGCTCAGCTCGCCTTTCTACGTGGCAGAGGAGAGCTCCAGCTGCCCAAGTTTGTTTCTTCACAATCTGGATACAATTGTAACTTCTTTATGCCTGGATGGAATCCTCGATCTCCTAAGTTCCCCTGAATGAGAAGAAATGAAGCATAGAGACTACAGAAGTCAGCGGGATGAAGACAAAGTTCCTGGTGGGAAGAGATTGAAAAGATGCAAGTAGCTGAAAACCTTTTTTGTAAGCTGTGGGGATTGTGACTTCACTAAAGTTCCTTTAAACTGTGGAAAATACATGGGGGGTTGAAATATTTGAGAAAAAAATTCTTTGCCCCGAGGGAATGGGGGTCTCTGTTCTGGAACTGGAATATGAACAGAGACATTTGATAGAGAAGCCAATGAAGAGAATTCTGTGGTTTTAGTAGCCTGCCTTTAGAGGTGGTACCCCCATGTGTGCATCGTAACCCATAATATGGCTCTGAAAGGACTGTGTAAATGGGAGGAAAAATTCATAGTTCTGTGGGTCTCGGGCGAACGCAGACTGTGATGGTGAAGACACCCCTAAGCCATAACCAGAAAAGGGATTTTTCCCTCTGAAGTAAGCTGAACTGATTATTTGAGTGTATAACTGACTGAGGTGTTCTCTCTGTATGTATGTTGGTAAGAAATATAGAATGAAGGGGAGGAGGGAACAATCTAGGAATTTTATCCTGAATTCTAATTTTTTTTTTTTTTGTATTATCAATAAATTTCTTCTTGTATCTTTTTAAGTTTTGAGCCTGCCTTGTCTCTACTCCTGGGTCCTGTCTCAAAAAGAAATTAAATATATTAAGGTTGGCAAACCCAAGTCACACCGTGACACTGGCCAGGGAAACAGTCAGACAAGTGCTCTGAGGTGCAGCGCACAGATACAAGCAGTGCCTCAGAACCCAGTGCTGACACAGGTTTCCCCAGCCAGCATGCAGTCAGCACCAAGAACTCCACCAATGTGGATGTACACACCGCAGTTGCAGTTGTCCTAGACTCTGTCGGGATGCACAAGGTTCCTCTGGATACCTTTGGCCCTTTGGGTCAGAGGCTGAGTGCACTGTTCATAGGAAGACCTAGTTCCACTCTCCAGGGAATCGTTGTTCACCTAGGTGTCATTGATGCTGATTTTACAGGTGAAATTTGTCCTATGGTTTTGATTTACCTAAATAAGAGTATTGGTCTAATACCAATATTCAACTGTGATGGACAAAAGACTCTCTAACAATTTAAAGTTAGAAAGTGTATGTTTATTCAGCGCTGGGCAGCAGCGTGAGGTAATCGTCTAATATGCTCTGCAAAATCACAGGTGATCACAAAGTCTATTTATTGACAAAGAATTCAAACAAATACATATTCATAATAACAGCCCCTCCCATCCCCTGCTCCCTATGGTAATTAGCTTGAATAGCTATTAAGCATGCCTGATTGACTTCTTAAATTAAGTCTGGGGTTGTTTTCATGGGGAGGGGTCTTAAAAGGAGGAAGTAAGGCCAGTCTTCCTCACCCTAAACTCTTGACCTTTTCTGTGAATGACAATACAAATGATTTATGGGTATAGTCCAATTTTTCAAAGAATAGGTTTCTGATTGCATTGTCTATGTTTCTTTGGGTCTGCTCACTAGTTTCGTCTTTTCCCATTGTAAGCACAACTGAGCAAACATAAAATGACAGACAATCAATTATTTAAGTTTCAAATAACTGCCTCAAGCCTGGTTTTCCTTCTAACTTTTAACTTTTAATTATTTTTAGCAAGGTCTGTCTATCCATTTGCTTTTTAATTCATTCTAGTAAATAACTAACTTTTAACTAAAATCCTAATTTTTCTAAGATTAGTGTTTCAGTTTAGTCCCACTGTATGATTGATAAAATTACATCATCCCATTGGGAGATGCTCCAGCCAGGGGGAAGAGCCAATCCTTTCCTCCCTAGATAAAAACTGAGATTTGCAACACCAAGGTAGACCTTTTCCACTGGATTCCAGAGGAAAACTGAATCTTTCTATATCATCACTGGACCTTTGGAGGAAAATTGCACTCTTCTACAGGACCACTGCTTCAACTGAACCACATCTGTCACTCCAGGAGGACTGTAGCCACCATTTGATCGGACTGCTACCAACACCCTGACAGACAGGGTGTCAGGTTGTATTCTGTCTCTGTCAGTGTTTTTGGGTTTGTTCTTTGTAATACTGTATTTATATTTTAATCTTCCTAGTAAAGAACTGTTATTCTTAATTCCCATATCTTTGCCTGAGAGCCGCTTAATTTCAAAATTATAATAATTTGGAGGGAGGGGGGTTACATTCTCCATTCCAAAAAAAAGGCTCCTGCTTTTCTTAGCAGACACCTGTCCTCCAAACCAGGACACTACACTTTCGAATTTATTTCAGCATAAGTCTTCTCAGACATTTTACACAAGAATATCACAGTGTTGGACTCTGTCATTTTTTACATTACTAATTTGCATTCCCATTTTAGCCATCAAATCTCTTCCCAGTAAATTACAATCAGAATTAGAACAGGCATTCATGCATTTCCAACCTGTCCCCCACATCTATTAATAGCAGCTGAATAAAATGCACTCGCTCATCCTTTCCTGAATAACCAATGACATTTTGACAATTTCCCTCCCTTAGGTATAAAATTTAAGATGGATCAAGAGGCCCGTGTCTACCAGAAAACACACCTCCTCTCGATCCAGACCCACCTTAATGGTTATCAAGGGCTCCTGAGTGGTGGGTCCTTGATATAAAGGGATCCCCTGACACCCCTAACAGTCCATTTTCATTATCCACTGGACTTCCTTCTCCTGAGGGTTCACCTGTCTCTGCAGACACTCCCTTTTCCAATTCCCTTTCGCTCTGCAGATGACGCACTGGTTCCTCCCCAACCGCTGTTTGGGTCAGCTCTCCCCTGCTGAGGAGGGAATGCCTCTGCCACTTCCTTGTGGCCGACCCCATCCCCTCTGGGGGGATCCCTTAGACCCTGCGGTTTATTCCTCTGGGGCTGCAAAAACTCTGCCATCCTCTTTGCCTTAGCCTTTGCCTCTTCCTCATCTCTTCTTACATATATCTGCTGTGTTTTTCTAACCAATTCCTCCAGAGGCTTTTTCTGCCACTCTTCATCTTCATGTACTCCTTTCCTTATATCAGGCCAGGCCTTAGTAAGAAATTGTTCCTTCAGGAATGTGCCAAAGTCTGACCCTTCAGGATCCATCCCCCCATGCTTCCTCAAGTGTTGCGATCGCCACGCAACACTCAAGACATCCCTAATCCTCTCCAACCAATGAGAGGGGCTTTCATGTTTCTCCTGTTCTAACAGACATAGACTTAGCTATGTTGTTAGTTCTGGGAGCCAATGACTTGATTGCCCTAATCAAATAAGCATGGTAATCGTGGAGGCAAGCCAGACTGGCCTGGTTATTTGGGTCCCACTGGGAGTCCGCCTGGGGGATGGCATCATTCACCATAAATGCATTAGATCCAGTCCCCTCAGTTGTTTATGGATGTACATCCTCCCACAGCTACCGAGCTTTCTCCAAAATCATTAGTTTCTCTGATTATGCAAACAAAATCCCAAAAAGAAAATCCCAGTCCTTCCATGTATAATCCATATTTCCCAAATATTACTTTATCTTTTCCCCCACCCCTATGGGATCATCCAAATATAGGGGTAATTTTTTTTTCAAACCTCTTATATCCTGGGTACTAAGTGGCAATATTACAAACCCAAATCCTCCCCCTTGACCCCCCCAAAGGAACTTGATGGTGTGGCATCTGGTGTACCCCTGTATCTTGGGGGGTTTCTGATGTCCTAAATGGAGTTCCTCTTCTAGTTCTAGGGGGTGATACAACATGCTGCTCCCCTCCCCCTACATCATAATTATTCTCAGGTGGGGCTGTAGGAACAGAATTTCCCTGATCCCTTTGCTCTGGAAATTGAAGATACAGGGGACCTGCCACTGGCCCTGGGTCAGGTGGCAACACTGGAGGACAAGATGGGGGAAGGTGCTGAAAAACATCCCAACATTTTCCTCTTCCTCCCCTTTTTCCTCTTCTTTTTTTCTTAACACATAGAGTTCTCCTGTTGCTTGTCTAACCCATATTAATCCACATTCCCTTTCAATCCATCCTTTCCAATTCTCTTCTAAATATCTCCACAAAATTTGACACAAATGAATTTTATCTGTTCCATAAGATGGCCATATAACCCCCTTTGCCAATTTATACTCTGACCACACAAAATAACAATATTTTGCCATCATTTACATAGTTACCTCTGGGTGCACATACAATGTGTCCCAAGACCTCAGCATTCTCCCCAAGGGATTATCCAGGGGTATTATGGGATCGTCATCCCTTTTGCCGGGGCCCCTTCCCGGCTTTACCCTTGCTACTGTCCATGGGCGCCCTCCCAGGTTTGCTCCCCGAGGATCCCTTTTTACTCACTGGTGAGATTTTCAGTGGTCCTTCCCTGTGAACTCTTCACTGACCCCCCGCTCTGCCACTCATTTGTCTCCTGGACTGTCTCGGGAACCCAATCGGTTTCCCGATGTTGGCCACCACCAAGTGGAGCGGATCACTGAAACTGGTGAGGCACGCCTTCAGCTCCACTCCGTGCCCGCCGCCTCGGAGGGTGGAAATGTCACAAGATGAGCCCCCAAATTGTCAGGAAAATTAATCCACAAACACCAGAAGTTTATGTCCAAAAAGGAAACAGAGGAGTCCTTTTTGCTTTATTTGAATAAAGGGAGAGACCATGGAGCATTCCCCTGGGATCTCTCAGATTTTTGGAGGATGCAGTCTCCTTTTTATTCTATTTTCTCAGCCGCATTTCCCTCTCTCTTTTCCCATTGGCTGAGGTACTTGAGATGTACAGACCTCCCAGAATGCCTGATACCTAAGATTCCCCTCTAATGTATGACCCTCCCTTTTGATTTTTAATTTTTATAGAATTCATGGGTTTTTTCCATTACTTCTTTCATCTTTCAATATCCAATTTCATCAGCAAGCCTACAGTTTGTTTGTAAAGGCAAATATCTTTTTCCACTCATCAATCAGTGGAATCCATCCCATTGTTCCTTTTGCCTCTTAGTGCTAGCCTTATCTACCAGCAGACCCATAGCTTGTTTGTAAAGACACATCCGTCGTTCCTCTCAAGTCCCTTGGCTCCAACTGTCGGTCAAAGGCTGAATTGCAGTGCAAATTAACTAGACCTTAGCTCTTCAAATCCAGCTTCAGCAAAGGTCCCCAGAAACCTCCATGAGAATGGAGGTCTGGGGATGGGGAGTGTGGGCTCTGTGGAATTTTACATCGAGGACCTAATGTGTTTGGCAAGAAGGGATACAATACATTGTTCAAATACATTATACACATCCTTTCAATACTTAAATGGGGCTTAGAAAAAAAGATGGGGACAGGTTTTAGCAGGGCTTATAGTGATAGGACAAGGAGTGACGGTTTAAACTAAAAGAGGGGAGAATCAGACTAGATAAAAGGAGGAAGGTTTTTACACTGACAGTGGTGAGTCACTGGTACAGGTTGTCCAGAGAGGTGGTAGATGCCCTATCTCAAGGCCAGGTTGGATGGGGCTCTGAGCAAGCCAGTCTAATTGAAGATATCCCTGCTCATTACAGAGGAGTTGAACTAAATAATCTGTAAAAGTCCCTTGCAACCCAAAGCATTCAATGATTCTACGATTCAAACAGATTTTATTCCTTCTTGTGGGTTAACAGTGCCCCTGGTATGTTTTGGGGCAGGTTTCTGGTCCAGGCTGACATTGACCTATCCATGAGTAATGCATCTACAGTAGCACAGGCTATGGGAATCACCCTTCTTTCTGAGCATCCCTTCAACCCAGGTTCTATGCCCATTTTTATCAGTGTCATTATGTTTATTTCTGTGTTTTCCATACGGGCACATATATAGGATCTGTTTAAACAAGTTTGTCGGGTTAATTAGAAAGCAGTTCTTTATTGGTTACTTAATATTTGACACTTCTGGAGTAATTTTCACCTGCAGAGATTGCAAAGGCAAGTGCTGGTGGCATAGCTGTACTTCAGGGAAAGGGATGTTGTCCCAGGTTGGTGTTATGTCTACTCCTCTCCCTGCCCCCCCTCGCTGTCTGCATGGAGCTGCCTGCTGCCGTGACCGTTCCTCCCCCGCCCCGGCTGGCCCCCGGCCTGCTGCTGCTGCTGCTGCTGCTGGCTTTTGCCGCTGGCTCCTCTGGCTCTGCTGCTTGCTCCCCTGGCTTCACCGCTTGCTCCCCAGGCTGCTGCCCCGGCTGCCCTGCTCTTTCTCTCTCCCTTCTTCCCCTCATCCCGAAGATCAGCACCGGCTCCGGACGGGGGGATCTGAACATCAGAGACTCCCTCTGGAAGCCTGCCAAAGAAACTTTTTCGCCCTTCCCAGCGGAGACCGTCTGAGTTCATCCACCTTCGCTCTCTCTCTCTCTCTCGGTGAAAACGTTTTTTTTGTCATTGGGTCTGTACTGGGAAGTGTTTCTCTTGTGTTTGTTAATAAATAATTTTTTTCCACTTTCCCCTGAGAAGAATTCTTTCCGAGCCCGGTGAAGGAAGGAATTGTGGGGGGGTATACTCTCTGGGGGGGCTTCTTTGGAGGTCATTCCCCAAATTTGTCCTAAACTTGGACTCAAGGCCACCTAGACTACCTATGACAGTGTTATAAATGACAATATAATATTGACATTTGCATTTATGTATTAGCTTTTGCATGTTGTTATTACTCACAAGTATTTTGGTATGGTACAATTTATACTTACTTTTAACAGCTTTTGGTATAGTATAATCTGTCAGTTTATATATGCACTGTATAGCTTATATAAATAGTAGTGTAATAAATATACATATATATATCTTAGACCATAGCATAATATTAAAATAGAGACTGTGAGATGTTAAAATACCTTTTTTTTGTTTCATGTAACTCACTCAGAGGATGGTGTAAAATAATTAGGTGATTCCCCGCATTTGTGGACAATCTTATCTGAAGGACAAAGATAATGGGGACAGAAATCAGAACACCGAGAAAAGATTTTATAAACTCCATATTATCAGGGTGTGTAAAAACAACAGGATGGAATCACGAGAAAAAATAAAATATATTAAATTAATCAATAGGATGGCATGCCAACAAGTCAAAGGTTAAAACCAAGCAAGAAATTCCCTGAAACATCTAAGCTCACAAGAATGTTTAAATAATGTATAAAACTCATGAATATGCATGTACCCCTGTAATATAACAGTATATAGGGAACATTGTTTTACAATAACCATGTGCTTTCTGGCCCATTGCCAAAAACACCCCAGCACTGAATATTTGTCCCTTTTTATCCCTTATTAAACTTTAAAAAATTCTAAAGTGTGAACTTTGTTTTTTAAAATAGGGCCAAAAAATTATGTTATTGACTCCTGGACACCATTCCTGTTCTCTATCCCTTCACAGCATACATAACATTATACTTTTTGTCATTCTGTTTATGACAATAAAGTAATTGCAGTCATCATTGGTGAGACAAGAGGAACCACAAAGGGAAAAAAAAAACCCAATGACATTTATACCAGCCTGGAAAGTTTTAAAAATTTTAAAAGTACAATGCATGGATTAATGGGCGTGTCCAGTGTGCCTTTCATTGACAAATACAGGAATGAGAAGGAACTCTTGTTACCCTATCAATTTACCACATGCATCACAGTGGGAGAGGGATTGAAGTTCACTAAGGAAGAAAGGAAATCTGCCTTGGTGTACATGAGCTCACTCTGGAGGGTGGTGAATGAGATTTTAAACTAAAAATATTACCCAAATTCAATTTTTCAGTATACAGAAGCAACCATTTTAAAAGCAGTGGGATTTTCTTGTGCATGCAGGAGACCCAGATGTTGGTGTTGTTCCCTTTGGCCTCCTCCTCTGTCATTCCAAAGCCAGAGGGCTGTGCTCTGGGCTTCAAACAGTTCACCCCACCTCTGAAACTGGAGCCTTGGCTGCAGCATCATCAACTGCAGAATTTAATGAGCATCATCTGATCGTAACTATTTGGAGATGAAGTGAGGAGTCCCCTTTCCCTCCAACACCTTCCTCAGACTCCAGTTTCATAACAAACCTTCCTGAATTAATCTTTTTGATGCCAGCAAATAATGTTCTTCCCCCTTCTTATTTTTTTCATACCATTAATCCAAATTTTAAGCATATTTTTGGCCTGAATGAGTATAGTTTCATTAATAGTTAATAAGGCTGCCCCAAAATCAAACCCCTTTCGAATTTAGATTCAGATTCTGCAAATACCATGCCTGTTTGAAGACTCCCTGACCTGCTCACATGAATATTTGCATGACTGAGTTTTAAAATTATCCTTGCACTCCTGCTAGCACCAAAGGCAGGTGTGATGAATAAATCCTTCAGAGAAAGTTTTACCTTGCCCCCATTCCTGCTCCTGTCTTTGCTCCCAATGCAGCTCCCCGCTGCTGTCCCTC
>JAKWBO010000883.1:0-11387 GCA_034336685.1 Luscinia luscinia
TAGATATGTGATTTATGCAAGTAAAGCAAATTGATTAACTCTCAAGGTCTGTCTGGCTAGCAAAGCTAAACAATTAACAGCTTCTTGGCAAGCAGCAAGCAAAGCAATAAAACAATTTACGACAATCTTGGCTCCACAGGCCCAGGCGATATCTTTCTCAAGGTCTGTCAGCGTGACAAAAGGTTTCTTATCTATCACAGGAGCCCCGAAAACTCCTCAAATCCTCTACAAAATCCGTCACGGAGCCCCAAAATCCCTCAAATCTCGCCCAAAACCCATCCAGGAAGCCCCAAATCCCATCTGGGATCCCCCCAAATTACCCCGAAAATCCACTCAGGACCCCTGAAAATCCACCAAAGCCTCGTCAACCCCCAGCTGGGACTCGGTGAACAACACCTGAGACCCCCAAATCCCACAAATTCATGCCAAAGTCCACCTGAGACCCCCAAATTCGCTCAAATCACCCCCTAAACCGACCTGGGACGCCCGAAAACCCCACAGGGACGCTGCCAAATCCCTCAACTCTCCTTTAAGCCTAACCAGAACCTACAAATTCTACCATAGATATCCCAAAATCCCTCTAATTCCCTTTCAAATCCCACCTGCGACCCCTCAAAACTTCGTGACACCTTGGCGGTCGATTTAGTTCCGGGCGCCATTTTCCCCCTTCCCCTCTCAAGGCAACAGCGCTCTGATGGGCTCCCGCCCGTGAGGTACCTGGCACTTCCATTGGCTAGCGTTTCCCGCATTTTCATACCCCTCTCTGATTAGCGTGAGCCGGTTGCCCCGGTACAGAGCCATGCGGCTGATTGGTGGGGCAGGAAAGAAGGCGGGCCATGCTCAGACAAGCGGCGTCGTTATTGGCTGAAAGGTGGCAAAGGAGGTGGGGCTACTGAGATGAGAAAAGGTTTCTCAGTGTGAATTGTAAAGGGTTTTTCCTGTTTTTAAGTCTGATTTTTCCTGCGATTTTCCAGATGTTTTTTCCCCAATAATGCCTGGAATTTTGCTAGCTTTGGGGTGTTCCAGTGCAACTTTTGGCAATGTTGGGCCCATTTTCCCTTGGATTCTTAGGGGATTTTTCCTTTCTTAGTGCCAATTGTCAGGGACTTTTCTGGTTTGTTAGGCTCATTTTCCTTGGCTTTTTCCTGATGTCTTTCCCAGCAGTCCTTGGAATTTTGGCCGAGTTTAGGTGTTTTAGTATGGATTTCAGGAGTTTTTGGACCATTGTTCGTGTCATTTCCAGGCTTTTTGGGCCATTTAAAGTCGCATTTTATCTGGATGTTTTGTCCACTCTCTTCACCAGCTTCTTCCTCAGTAATTCCTGGAATCTCACTGGATTTTGGGGCCATATTTGGTTTTTTAATTGCAGATGTTAGATGTTTTTCTGGCCATTATGGGTGCAATTCCTGGGGGATTTCTGTGTTTCTTAGTGGGAATTTTTAGGCATTTTCCTGGGTTACTAAGGTTCAATTTATGCTGCATATTTTCCTGGTGTTTTCCCCAATAATGCTTGGAATTTTGACCGGTTTGTGCTGTTTCAGTGTCGATTGTAGGACTATTTCTGGCCATTTTGATATGGATTTTGAGAGGATTTTTCGTTTCTTAGTGCCAATTAGTTAGGC
This sequence comes from Luscinia luscinia, assembly GCA_034336685.1. Classification (NCBI taxonomy): domain Eukaryota; kingdom Metazoa; phylum Chordata; class Aves; order Passeriformes; family Muscicapidae; genus Luscinia; species Luscinia luscinia. Next base: position 1,623 of record JAKWBO010000883.1, read on the forward strand.
TGAATTTTCCCTGTCTTTTTCCAGATGATTTCCCATCGATCCTTGGTATTTTGGTAGATTGTAGATGGTTTTTGTACAGATTCCAGGAGTTTTTGGGCCATTTTTTGTGCCATTTGAGGGGGTTTTGGGCCATTTTAAGTCTCATTTCTTTGGAAGTTTGCCCAGTTATTTTTCCTGTTTTTTCCTTAGAAATCCCAGGAAACTCACTGGCTTTTGGGGCAGATATTAGGACTTTTTCTGGCCAGTCTTTGTGAAATTTCTTGTGGATTTTTGTGTTTCTCAGTGCAAATTGGAAAGGCTTTTTCCTCTTTTAAAGGCAGAGTTTTTCCTGCGATTTTCCAGATGTTTTTTCCCCAATAATGCCTGGAATTTTGCTAGCTTTGGGGTGTTCCAGTGCAACTTTTGGCAATGTTGGGCCCATTTTCCCTTGGATTCTTAGGGGATTTTTCCTTTCTTAGTGCCAATTGTCAGGGACTTTTCTGGTTTGTTAGGCTCATTTTCCTTGGCTTTTTCCTGATGTCTTTCCCAGCAGTCCTTGGAATTTTGGCCGAGTTTAGGTGTTTTAGTATGGATTTCAGGAGTTTTTGGACCATTGTTCGTGTCATTTCCAGGCTTTTTGGGCCATTTAAAGTCGCATTTTATCTGGATGTTTTGTCCACTCTCTTCACCAGCTTCTTCCTCAGTAATTCCTGGAATCTCACTGGATTTTGGGGCCATAATTGGTTTTTTAATTGCAGATGTTAGATGTTTTTCTGGCCATTATGGGTGCAATTCCTGGGGGATTTCTGTGTTTCTTAGTGGGAATTTTTAGGCATTTTCCTGCGTTTCCTAGGTTCATTTCTCCTGGATTTTTTCCTGATGTTTTCCCATATAATGCTTGGAATTTTGACCGGTTTGGGCTGTTTCAGTGTCGATTGTAGGACTATTTCTGGCCATTTTCATATGGATTTTGAGAGGATTTTTCGTTTCTTAGTGCCAATTTGTTAGGCTGAATTTTCCCTGTCTTTTCCTGATGCTTTCCCATCGATCCTTGGTATTTTGGCAGATTGTAGATGGTTTTTGTACAGATTCCAGGAGTTTTTGGGCCATTTTTTGTGCCATTTGAGGGGGTTTTGGGCCATTTTAAGTCTCATTTCTTTTGGAAGTTTGCCCAGTTATTTTTCCTGTTTTTTCCTTAGAAATCCCAGGAAACTCGCTGGCTTTTGGGGCAGATATTAGGACTTTTTCTGGCCATTCTTTGTGCAATTTCTTGTGGATTTTTGTGTTTCTCAGTGCGAATTGGAAAGGATTTTTCCTCTTTTAAAGGCAGAGTTTTTCCTGCGATTTTCCAGATGTTTTTTCCCCAATAATGCCTGGAATTTTGCTAGCTTTGGGGTGTTCCAGTGCAACTTTTGGCAATGTTGGGCCCATTTTCCCTTGGATTCTTAGGGGATTTTTCCTTTCTTAGTGCCAATTGTCAGGGACTTTTCTGGTTTGTTAGGCTCAATTTTTCCTGCATTTTTCCTGATGCTTTTCCCAGCAGTCCTTGGAATTTTGGCCGAGTTTACGTGTTTTAGTATGGATTTCAGGAGTTTTTGGGCCATTGTTCCTGTCATTTCCAGACTTTGTGGGCCATTTAAAGTTCCATTTCCTCTGGATACTTTTTCCGCTCACTTCACCAGTTTTTCCTCAGAAATTCCTGGAATCTCACTGGATTTTGGGGCCATGTTTGGTTTTTTAATTGCAGATGTTAGGTGTTTTTCTGGCCATTATGGGTGCAATTCCTGGGGGATTTCTGTGTTTCTTAGTGGGAATTTTTAGGCATTTTCCTGGGTTGCTAAGGTTCAATTTATGCTGGATATTTTCCTGTATTTTCCCCAATAATGCTTGGAATTTTGACCGGTTTGGGCTGTTTCAGTGTCGATTGTAGGACTATTTCTGGCCATTTTCATATGGATTTTGAGAGGATTTTTCGTTTCTTAGTGCCAATTTGTTAGGCTGAATTTTCCCTGGCTTTTTCCTGATGCTTTCCCATCGATCCTTGGTATTTTGGCAGATTGTCGATGGTTTTTGTACAGATTCCAGGAGTTTTTGGGCCATTTTTTGTGCCATTTGAGGGGGTTTTGGGCCATTTTAAGTCTCATTTCCTTTGGAAGTTTGCCCAGTTATTTTTCCAGTTTTTTCCTTAGAAATCCCAGGATGCTCACTGGCTTTTGGGGCAGATATTAGGACTTTTTCTGGCCATTCTTTGTGCAATTTCTTGTGGATTTTTGTGTTTCTCAGTGCGAATTGGAAAGGATTTTTCCTCTTTTAAAGGCAGAGTTTTTCCTGCGATTTTCCAGATGTTTTTTCCCCAATAATGCCTGGAATTTTGCTAGCTTTGGGGTGTTCCAGTGCAACTTTTGGCAATGTTGGGCCCATTTTCCCTTGGATTCTTAGGGGATTTTTCCTTTCTTAGTGCCAATTGTCAGGGACTTTTCTGGTTTGTTAGGCTCAATTTTTCCTGCATTTTTCCTGATGCTTTTCCCAGCAGTCCTTGGAATTTTGGCCGAGTTTACGTGTATTAGTATGGATTTCAGGAGTTTTTTGGGCCATTGTTCCTGTCATTTCCTCACTTTTTGGACCATTTTAAGTCACATTTTATCTGGATACTTTTGTCCACTCACTTCACCAGTTTTTTCCTCAGAAATTCCTGGAATCTCACTGGATTTTGGGGCCATGTTTTGTTTTTTAATTGCAGATGTTAGGTGTTTTTTCTGGCCATTATTTGTGCAATTCCTGGGGGATTTCTGTGTTTCTTAGTGGGAATTTTTAGGCATTTTCCTGCGTTTCCTAGGTTCATTTCTCCTGGATTTTTTCCTGATGTTTTCCCATATAATGCTTGGAATTTTGACCGGTTTGGGCTGTTTCAGTGTCGATTGTAGGACTACTTCTGGCCATTTTCATATGGATTTTGAGAGGATTTTTCATTTCTTAGTGCCAATTTGTTAGGCTGAATTTTCCCTGGCTTATTCCTCATGCGATCCCATCGATCCTTGGTATTTTGGTAGATTGTCCATGGTTTTTGTACGGATTCCTGGAGTATTTGGGCCACTTTTTACGCCATTTGAGGGGGTTTTGGGCCATTTTAAGTCTCATTTCCTTTGGAAGTTTGCCCTGTTATTTTTCCAGTTTTTTCCTTAGAAATCCCAGGATGCTCACTGGCATTTGGGGCAGATATTAGGACTCTTTTCTGGCCATTCTTTGTGCAATTTCTTGTGGATTTTTGTGTTTCTCAGTGCGAATTGGAAAGGATTTTTCCTCTTTTAAAGGCAGAGTTTTCCTGCGATTTTTCCAGATGTTTTCCCCAATAATGCCTGGAATTTTGCTAGCTTTGGGGTGTTCCAGTGCAACTTTTGGCAATGTTGGGCCCATTTTCCCTTGGATTCTTAGGGGATTTTTCCTTTCTTAGTGCCAATTGTCAGGGACTTTTCTGGTTTGTTAGGCTCAATTTTTCCTGCATTTTTCCTGATGCTTTTCCCAGCAGTCCTTGGAGTTTTGGCCAAGTTTACGTGTTTTAGTATGGATTTCAGGAGTTTTTGGGCCATTGTTCGTGTCATTTCCAGACTTTTTGGGCCATTTTATGTTGCATTTCCTCTGGATATTTTTTCCGCTCATTTCGCCAGTTTATTCTTCAGAAATTCCTGGAATCTCACTGGATTTTGGGGCCATGTTTGGCTTTTTAGCGCAGATGTTAGGTGTTTTTTCTGGCCATTATGGTGCAATTTCTGGGGGATTTCTGTGTTTCTCAGTGCGAATTGGAAAGGATTTTTCCTCTTTTAAAGGCAGAGGTTTTCCTGGCTTTTTCCAGATGTTTTCCCCAATAATGCCTGGAATTTTGCTAGCTTTGGGGTGTTCCAGTGCAACTTTTGGCAATGTTGGGCCCATTTTCCCTTGGATTCTTAGGGGATTTTTCCTTTCTTAGTGCCAAATGTCAGGGACTTTTCTGGTTTGTTAGGCTCAATTTTTCCTGCATTTTTCCTGATGCTTTTCCCAGCAGTCCTTGGAGTTTTGGCCGAGTTTACGTGTTTTAGTATGGATTTCAGGAGTTTTTGGGCCATTGTTCGTTTCATTTCCAGGCTTTTTGGGCCATTTTAAGTCACATTTCTTCTGGATATTTTGTCCGCTCTCTTCACCAGTTTTTTCCTCAGAAATTCCTGGAATCTCACTGGATTTTGGGGCCATGTATGGTTTTTAGTGCAGATGTTAGGTGTTTTTCTGGCTATTATGGGTGCAATACCTGGGGGATTTCTGTGTTTCTTAGTGGGAATTTTTAGGCATTTTCCTGGTTTGCTAAGGTTCACTTTGCTGGTTTTTTCCTGATAATTTTCCCCAATAATGCTTGGAATTTTGACCGGTTTGGGCTGTTTCAGTGTTGATTTTAGGACTATTTCTGGCCATTTTCATATGGATTTTGAGGGGATTTTTGTTTCTTAGTGCCAATTTGTTAGGCTGAATTTTACCCTGGCTTTTTCCTGATGCTTTTCCCAGCAGTCCTTGGAATTTTGGCCGAGTTTAGGTGTTTTAGTATGGATTTCAGGAGTTTTTGGGCCATTGTTCGTGTCATTTCCAGGCTTTTTGGGCCATTTTAAGTCACATTTCTTCTGGATGTTTTGTCCACTCACTTCACCAGTTTTTCCTCAGAAATTCCAGGAATCTCACTGGATTTTGGGGCCATGTTTGGCTTTTTAGTGCAGATGTTAGGTGTTTTTCTGGCCATTATGGTGCAATTTCTGGGGGATTTCTGTGTTTCTTAGTGGGAATTTTTAGGCATTTTCCTGGGTTTCTAGGTTCAATTTTATGCTGGATTTTTCCTGATGTTTTCCCCAATAATGCTTGGAATTTTGATTGGTTTGGGGCTGTTTCAGTGTCGATTGTAGGACTATTTCTGGCCATTTTCATATGGATTTTGAGGGATTTTTGTTTCTTAGTGCCAATTTGTTAGGCTGATTTTCCCTGGTTTTTCCTGATGCTTTCCCATCGATCCTTGGTATTTTGGCAGATTGTCGATGGTTTTTGTACAGATTCCAGGAGTTTTTGGGCCATTTTTTGCGCCATTTTAGGGGTTTTGGGCCATTTTAAGTCTCATTTCCTTTGGAAGTTTGCCCTGTTATTTTTCCAGTTTTTTCCTTCGAAATGCCAGGACACTCACTGGGTTTTGGGCCGGATATTCGGAGTTTTTCTGGCCATTCTTTGTGCAATTTCTTGTGGATTTTTGTGTTTCTCAGTGCGAATTGGAAAGGATTTTTCCTGTTTTTAAGACAGAGATTTTCCTGGATTTTTTCCAGATGTTTTCTCCAGTAATGCCTGGAATTTTGCTAGCTTTAGGGTGGTCCAGTGCAACATTTGGCAATGTTGGGCCCATTTTCGCTTGGATTCTTAGGGGATTTTTCCTTTGTTAGTGCCAAATGTCAGGGACTTTTCTGTTTTGTTAGGCTCAATTTTCCCTGGATTTTTCCAGATGCTTTTCCCAGCAGTCCTTGGAGTTTTGGCCGAGTTTACGTGTTTTAGTATGGATTTCAGGAGTTTTTGGGCCATTGTTCGTGTCATTTCCAGGCTTTTGGGCCATTTTATGTCACATTTCCTCTGGATATTTTTCCGCTCATTTCACCAGTTTTTCCTCAGAAATTCCTGGAATCTCACTGGATTTTGGGGCCATGTTTGGTTTTTAGTGCAGATGTTAGGTGTTTTTCTGGCCATTATGGGTGCAATTTCTGGGGATTTCTGTGTTTCTTAGTGGAATTTTTAGGCATTTTCCTGGGTTGCTAAGTTTTAAATTTATGCTGGATTTTTCCTGATGTTTTCCGCAATAATCCACACCGAGAAATGACTTCTCTGCATCACTGATATCTAGCACAGAAATCTGCACGACTAATAACTATGTTGTAGCAAAGCTGGTTCTGGCACTATCCTGCTTCATACCACTAGTCCCTGACAACTGGTGTTCTGTGCAGAGCACCTCAGTGCAGTGCCGGTTTCCTTAATGGCGTTTGTAGCAAGAAGCGATTTTCACTCTGAGGGAGGTGAAGTGCCGTCTACCCTCTCACAGAGCACTCTGCTGGGAAGTTCTGCTTCTGCCAAAACACGCCTGGCATGTGCACTTTTCTTCTAAAACCTCTCTACCATAGCAACATTCTCTGCTTCTTGAAAGCATACCGTACGCTCTTTCAGCTATAGCTTGAAGCGGCGCTGCGAGTGCACCTAAGGCGGCGGCATGCACAGCACACCACAGATCTCAGTTTGCACTACACCTAGAAAAGACTTCTCGGCATCATGGATATCTACACACGGAATTCTGCGTGACGAATAACTATGTTGTAGGACAGATGGTTCTGGCATATCCTGCTTCATACCACTAGTCCCTGACAACCGGTATTCTGTGCAGAGCACCTCAGTGCAGTGTGGTTTCCTCAATCGCGCTTTGTACCAAGCAGCGATTTCTCTCTAAGGGAGGTGAAGTGCCGTCTACCCCTGTCACAGTTATTTGCCACGCAGGTTTCTGTAGTTGATATCCATGATGCAGGAAATCATATCTAAATGCAGTGCAAAGTGAGTTCTGTGCTGTGCTCTACACTCTTCGCTTTAGATTTAGGTGCACTGCAGTGCTCTTCGCTATGCATGGTTGAAAGAGTGTATGGTATGCTTTTAAGAAGCAGAGAATATTCCTATGGAAGAGAGGTTTCAGAAGAAAAAGTGCAGATGCCAGGTGTGTTTTGGTAATGTTCCCAGCAGAGTTCTCTGTGAAAGGGGTGGACGACACTTCACCTCTCTTAGAGGCTTTGCTGCTTGGTACAAAGCGCGATTATAGAAGCCACAGTGCACTGAGGCGCTCTGCACAGAATACCGGTTTTCAGGGACTAGTTGTAGGAAGCAGGATATGCCAGAACCAACTTTGCTACAACGAAGTTATTCGTCGCTGATTTCTGTGGTACATATCCGTGATGCAGAGAAGTCATTTCTAGGTGTGCATTATTGCCGAAAACATCAGGAAAAAATCCAGCATAAATTGAACCTTAGCAACCCAGGAAAATGCCTAAAAATTCCCACTAAGAAACACAGAAATCCCCCAGAAACTGCACCCATAATGATCAGAAAAACACCGAACATCTGCACTAAAAACTAAACACGGCCCCAAAATACAGTGAGATTCCAGGAATTTCTGAAGAATAAACTGGCGAAATGAGCGGAAAAAATATCCAGAGGAAATGCAACATAAAATGGTCCAAAAAGTCTGGAAATGACAGGAACAATGGCCCAAAACCTCCTGAAATCCATACTAAAACACCGAAACTCAGCCCAAATTCCCAGGACTGCTGGGAAAAGCATCAGGAAAAATCAGAAAAAATTGAGCCTAACAAACCAGAAAGGTCCCTGACAATTGGCACTAAGAAAGGAAAAATGCCCTAAGAATCCAAGGGAAAATGGGCCCAACATTGCCAAAAGTTGCACTGGAACACCCCAAAGCTAGCAAAATTGCAGGCATTATTGGGGAAAACATCTGGAAAAAGCCAGGAAAACACTGCCTTAAAAAGAGGAAAAATCCTATACAATTCGCACTGAGAAACACAGAAACCACCCAGAAATTGCACCAAAAATGGCCAGAAAAACTCCTAATATCTGCCCCAAAACCCAGTGAGTGACCTGGGATCTCTAAGGAAAAAAGTGGAAAAATAACAGGGCAAACTGCCAAAGGAAATGAGACTTAAAATGGCCCAAAACCCCCTAATATGGCCCAAAAAATTGGCCCAAAAATTCCTGGAATTTGTACAAAAGCCATTGACAATCTGCCAAAATACCAAGGACTGCTGGGAAAAGCATCAGGAAAACTCCAGGGAAAATCAGCCTTACAGATTGGTACTAAGAAACGAAAAATCCCCTCAAAATCCATATGAAAATGGCCTGAAATAGTCCTAAAATCGACACTGAAACAGCCCAAACCCATCAAAATTCCAAGCATTACTGGGGAAGACACCAGGAAAAAATCCAGCATAAATTGAACCTTATCTACCCAGGAAATGCCCAAAAATTCCCACTAAGAAACATAGAAATCCCCAGAAATTGCACCCAAAATGGCCAGAAAAGTCCTAACATCTGCGCTAAAAACCAAACATGGCCCCAAAATCCAGTGAGATTCCTGGGATTTCTGAGGAAAAAACTGGAAAAGTGAGTGGACAAAACATCCAGAAAAAGTGACTTAAAATGGTCCAAAAGCCTGGAAATGACACGAGCAATGGCCCAAAAACTCCTGAAATCCACACTAAAAGCATCTAAACTCTGCCAAAACTCCAAGGACTGCTGGGAAAAGCATCAGGAAAAATCCAGGGAAAATTCAGCCTAACAAATTGGCACTAAGAAAGGAAAAATCCCTCAAAATCCATATGAAAATGGCCTGAAATAGTCCTAAAATCGACACTGAAACAGCCCAAACCCATCAAAATTCCAAGCATTACTGGGGAAGACACCAGGAAAAAATCCAGCATAAATTGAACCTTATCTACCCAGGAAATGCCCAAAAATTCCCACTAAGAAACATAGAAATCCCCCAGAAATTGCACCCAAAATCGCCAGAAAAATTCCTAATATCTGCAGTAAAAAACCAAACATGGCCCCAAAATCCAGTGAGATTCCTGGAATTTCTGAGGAAAAAACTGGTGAAGAGAGTGGACAAAAGATCCAGAGGAAATGTGACTTAAAATGGTCCAAAAAACCAGGAAATGACAAGAAGAATGGCCCAAAGACTCCTGAAATCCATACTAAATCACCTAATCTTGGCCAAAATTACAAGGACTGCTGGGAAAAGCATCGGGAAAAATCCAGGAAAAATTGCGCCTAACAAACCTGAAAAGTCCCTGACAATTGGCACTAAGAAAGGAAAAATCCCCTAGGAATCAAAGGCAAAATGGGCCCAACATTGCCAAAAGTTGCACTGGAACACCCCAAAGCTAGCAAAATTGCAGGCATTATTGGGGAAAACATCTGGAAAACCCAGGAAAAACTCTGCCTTTAAAAGAGGAAACATCCTTTCCAATTCGCACTGAGAAACACAGAAATCCACAAGGAATTGCACAAAGAATGGCCAGAAAAAGTCCTCATATCTGTCCCAAAAGCCTGTGAGTGTGCTGGGATTTCTAAGGAAAAAACTGGAAAAGTAACTGGGCAAACTTCCAAAGGAAATGAGACTTAAAATGGCCCAAAACCTCCTAAAATGGCCCCAAAAATGGCCCAAAAACTCCGGGAACCTGTACAAAAATTATCGACAATCTGCCAAAATACCAAGGATCGATGGGAAAGCATCAGGAAAAATCCAGGGAAAATCAGCCTAACAAATTGGCACTAAGAAAGGAAAAATCCCCTCAAAATCCATATGAAAATGGCCAGAAATAGTCCTAAAATCGACACTGAAACAGCCCAAACTAGTCAAAATTCCAAGCATTACTGGGGAAAACATCAGGAAAATATCCAGGAAAAGTGAACCTAGGAAACGCAGGAAAATGCCTAAAAATTCCCACTAAGAAACACAGAAATCCCTCAGAAATGGCACCATAATGGCCAGAAAAACACCGAACATCAGCGCTAAAAAGCCAAATATGGCCCCAAAATCCAGTGAGATTGCTGGAATTTCTGAGGTAAAACTGGTGAAGTGAGTGGACAAAACATCCAGAGGAAATGTGACATAAAATGGCCCAAAAAGCCTGGAAATGGCGAACAATGGCCCAAAAACTCCTGAAATCCATACTAAAACACCTA
>JAKWBO010000883.1:11487-24411 GCA_034336685.1 Luscinia luscinia
TTATGCTGGATTTTTTCCTGGTGTTTTCCCCAGTAATGCTTGGAATTTTGATGGGTTTGGGCTGTTTCAGTGTCGATTTTAGGACTATTTCAGGCCATTTTCATATGGATTTTGAGGGGATTTTTCCTTTCTTAGTGCCAATTTGTTAGGCTGAATTTTCCCTGGATTTTTCCTGATGCTTTTCCCAGCAGTCCTTGGAGTTTTGGCAGAGTTTACGTCTTTTAGTGTGGATTTCATGGGTCTTTGGGCCATTGCTCGTGTCATTTCCAGGCTTTTTGGACCATTTTAAGTCGCTTTTTTTCTGGATATTTTTTCCGCTCACTTCACCAGTTTTTTCCTCAGAAATCCCAGGAATCTCACTGGATTTTGGGGCCATGTTTGGTTTTTAAGTGCAGATGTTAGGACCTTTTCTGGCGATTTTGGGTGCAATTTCTGGGGGATTTCTATGTTTCTTAGTGGGAATTTTTGGGCATTTCCTGGGTAGATAAGGTTCAATTTATGCTGGATTTTTTCCTGGTGTCTTCCCCAGTAATGCTTGGAATTTTGATGGGTTTGGGCTGTTTCAGTGTCGATTTTAGGACTATTTCAGGCCATTTTCATATGGATTTTGAGGGGATTTTTCCTTTCTTAGTACCAATCTGTAAGGCTGATTTTCCCTGGAGTTTTCCTGATGCTTTTCCCAGCAGTCCTTGGTATTTTGGCAGATTGTCAATGGCTTTTGTACAAATTCCAGGAATTTTTGGGCCAATTTTTTGGGCCATATTAGGGGGTTTTGGGCCATTTTAAGTCTCATTTCCTTTGGCAGTTTGCCCTGGTTTTTTTCAAGCTGGTTCTGGCATATCCTGCTTCATACCACTAGTCCCTGACAACCGGTATTCTGTGCAGAGCACCTCAGTGCAGTGTGGCTTCTTAATCGTGCTTTGAACCAAGCAGCGATGTCTTATTAAGCGAGGTGAAGTGCCGTCTACCCCTCTCAGAGAGCACTCTGCTGGGAAGTTTTGCCCCTGCCAAAACATGCCTGGCATGTGCACTTTTCTTCTAAAACCTCTCTACCATAGCAATATTCTCTGCTTCTTGAAAGCATACCATACACTCTTTCAACTATGCCTAGCGAGGAGCACTGCAGTGCACCTAAAGCGAAAGCAAATGCATACACAGCACACCAGAGATCTCACTTTGCACTACACATAGAAATAACTTCTCTTCATCAAGGATATCTACCACAGAAATCTGCGTGATGAAAAACTATGTTGTAGCAAATCTGGTTCTGGCATATCCTGCTTCATACCTGTTGGGGGTTGAGTGTTTTTGTATTACTGTGTCAATTTGGAGAATTTTTCCCATTGTCATGCCGGGGGAGCTGGCTGGGTTGCACCCAGGACTTTTGATGGCTCTGGACGGGCCGTGTAGGTGGGACCTGGGCTGGCGGAGGGACTCTCATGCTACCGGAGGGGGGACTCGTCTTTCCAGGCAGCTGGGAGGAGGACGCCCCGTCTGCAGCCATGCGGCCAGACCCTCTGCGATCACCTGCCCTGCATCCGCCCCGCTGCACCCTCCTGCCTCTGCGAACACAGCTGATCACCCGGACACAACGGTGAGCGAGGAGCTGCCGCTCCAGCCGCTCTACCTGAGACCGGCGTGGCCGCTGCCGCCCCTCCCTCTTGCACTCCCGCCACTGCAGCAGCCGGGCTTTGTTTGTCTGCAGCACCGGGACCAAGGGCAGAGAAAGAGGGTGCCCACAGCTAAAGAAAGGACTGGGACCGAGTTATAATTTCTGTGTTGTTGGTAGTTTTAACAACTGCTGTTGTTTCTGTTTGTAAGGTTAGATATATAAGTAAAGGAGCTGTTATTCCTACCCCCTTATCGTTGCCTCAGGGTCTTGAATTCGAGCATTTATAAGACCTGGGGGATGGGAACTGGATTAAGGTCTCCACATAAAAGGAAAACTTCTGCCTTTATTGGAAAATAACTGTCCTTCAAACCAGGAAAATACCATTAGTCCCAAAATATCCAGAGGAAATGTGACTTAAAAGGGTCCAAAAAGTCAGGAAATGACACGAACAATGGCCCAAAGACTCCTGAAATCCATACTAAAAAACGTAAACTCCCCCAAAACTCCAAGGACTGCTGGGAAAAGCATCAGGAAAAATCCAGGAAAAAATGAGCCTAACAAACCAGAAAAGTACCTGACAATTGGCACTAAGAAAAGAAAAATCCCCTAAGAATCAACGACAAAATGAACCCAACTGTGCCAAAAGTTACACTGGAACAACCCAAAGCTAGCAAAATTGCAGGCATTATTAGGGAAAACATCTGGAAAAACCCAGGAAAAACTCTGCTTTTAAAACAGGAGAAATCCTTTCCAATTAGCACTCTGGAAAACAGAAATCCCCCAGAAATTGCACAAAGAATGGCCAGAAAAACTCCTGGAGTGTGTACAAAAACCATCTACAATCTGCCAAAATACCAAGGATCGATGGGAATGCATCAGGAAAAATCCAGGGAAAATCAGCCGAAAAAATTGGCACTAAGAAACGAAAAATCCCCTCAAAATCCATTTGAAAATGGCCAAAAATAGTCCTAAAATCAACACGGAAACAGCCAACCAGGTCAAAATTCCAAGCATTATTGGGAAAAATATCAAGAAAAAATCCAGGAAAAGTGAACGTTAGCAACCCAGGAAAATGCCTAAAAATTCCCACTAAGAAACACAGAAATCCCCCAGAAATTGCACAAAGAATGGCCAGAAAAACTCCGAATATCTGCCCCAAAACCCATTGAGTGTCCTGGCATTTCTAAGGAAAAAACTGGAAAAATAACAGGGCAAACTTCCAAAGGAAAATGAGACTTAAAATGGCCCAAAACCCCCCAAAAAGTGCAAAAAATGGCCCAAAACCTCCAGGAATCTGTACAAAAACCATCTACAATCTGCCAAAATACCAAGGATCCATGGGAATGCATCAGGAAAAATCCAGGAAAAATCAGCCTAACAAATTGGCAGTAGGAAATGAAAAATCCCCTCAAAATCCATTTGAAAATGGCCAGAGATAGTCCTAAAATCGACACTGAAATAGCCCAAACCGGTCAGAATTCCAAGCATTATTGGGGAAAACATCAGGAAAAAATCCAGTATAAATTGAACTTTAGCAACCCAGGAAAATGCCTAAAAATTCCCATTAAGAAAAACCCAAAAATCCCCCAGAAATTGCACTAAAAATGGCCAGAAAAACACCTAACATCTGCACTAAAAACCTAAACATGGCCCCAAAATCCAGTGAGATTCCTGGAATTTCTGAGGAAAAAACTGGTGAAGAGAATTATGAAAATATCCAGAGGAAATGCGACTTAAAAAAGATTAAAAATTCAGGAAATGGCACGAAGAATGGCCCAAAGACTCCTGAAATCCATACTAAAACACGTAAACTCTGCAAAAACCCAAGGACTGCTCGGAAAAGCATCAGGAAAAATCCAGGAAAAACTCTGCCTTAAAAACAGGAAAAATCCTGGCAAATTAGCACAGAGAAACACAGAAATCCCCCAAAAATTGCACAAAGAATTGCCAGCAAAACTCCGGGAGTGTGTACAAAAACCATCTACAATCTGACAAAATATTAAGGATCAATGGGAAAGCATCAGGAAAAATCCAAGGAAAATCAGCCTAAAAAATTGGCACTAAGAAACGAAAAATTCCCCTCAAAATCCATATGAAAATGGCCAAAAATAGTCCTAAAATCGACACTGAAACAGCCAACCAGGTCAAAATTCCCAGCGTTATTAAGAAAAATATCAGGAAAAAATCCAGGAAAAATGAACGTTAGCAACCCAGGAAAATGCCTAAAAATTGCCACTAAGTAACACAGAAATCCCCCAGAAATTTCAGAAAGAATGGCCAGAAAAACTCTGAATATCTGCCCCAAAATCCAGTGAGTGGCCTGGGATTCCTAAGGAAAAAACTGGAAAAATAACAGGGCAAACTTCCAAAGGAAATGAGACGTAAAATAACCCAAAACCCCCTAAAATGGCGCAAAAAAAGGCCGAAAAACTTCTGGAGTGTGTACAAAAACCATCTAAAATCTGCCAAAATATTAAGGATCGATGGGAAAACATCAGGAAAAATCCAGGGAAAATCAGCCTAAAAAATAGGCACTAAGAAACGGAAAATACCCTCAAAATCCATATGAAAATGGCCAAAAATAGTCCTAAAATCAACCTTGAAACAGTCCAAACTGGTCAAAATTCCAAGCATTATTAGGGAAAACACCAGGAAAAATTCCAGTATAAATTGAACCTTAGCAACCCAGGAAAATGCCTAAAAATTCCCTCTAACAAACACAGAAATCCCCCAGAAATTGCACCCAAAATGACCAGAAAAACACCTAACATCTGCACTAAAAAACCAAACATGGCCCCAAAATCCAGTGAGATTCCTGGAATTTCTGAGGAAAAAACTGGTGAAGAGAGTGATGAAAATATCCAGAAAAAATGCGACTTAAAAGAACCCAAAAATTCAGGAAATGTCACAAACAATGGTCCAAAGACTCCTGAAATCGATACTAAAACACGTAAACTCTGCCAAAACTTCAAGGACTGCTGGGAAAACATCAGGAAAAATCCAGGAAAAACTCTGCCTTAAAAACAGGAAAAATCCTTGCCAATTAGCACTGAGAAACACAGAAATCCCCCAGAAATTGCACAAAGAATGGCCAGAAAAACTCCGAATATCTGCCCCAAAACCCAGTGAGTGTCCTGGCATTTCTAAGGAAAAAATAGGAAAAATAACAGGGCAAACTTGCAAAGGAAATGAAACTTAAAATGCCCAAAACGCCAAAAATAGTTGCAAAATATGGCCCAAAACCTTGTGGAATCTGTACAAAAGCCATCTACCATCTGCCAAAATACCAAGGACTGATGGGAAAGCATCAGGAAAAAACCAGGGAAAATCAACCTAACAAATAGGCACTAAGAAACGAAAAATCCCCTCAAAATCCATTTGAAAATGGCCTGAAATCGTCCTAAAATCGACACGGAAACAGCCAACCATGTCGAAATTCCAAGCAGTATTGGGAAAAATATCAGGAAAAAATCCAGGAAAAGTGAACGTTAGCAACCCAGGAAAATGCCTAAAAATTCCCACTAAGAAACACAGAAATCCCCCAGAAACTGCACCCAAAATGGCCAGAAAAAGTCCTAACATCTGCACTAAAAAACCAAACATGGCCCCAAAATCCAGTGAGATTCCTGGAATTTCTGAGGAAAAAACTGGTGAAGAGAGTGATGAAAATATCCAGAGGAAATGCGACTTAAAAGGGCCCAAAAAGTCAGGAAATGAAACGAACAACGGCCCAAAGACTCCGGAAATCCATACTAAATCACGTAAACTCTGCCAAAACTCCAAGGACAGCTGGGAAAAGCATCAGGAAAAATCCAGGAAAAACTCTGCCTTAAAAACAGGAAAAATCCTTGCCAATTAGCACTGAGAAACACAGAAATCCCCCAGAAATTGCACAAAGAATGGCCAGAAAAACTCCTGGAGTGTGTACAAAAACCATCTACAATCTGCCAAAATATTAAGGATCAATGGGAAAGCATCAGGAAAAATCCAGGGAAAATCAGCCTAAAAAATTGGCACTAAGAAACGAAAAATCCCCTCAAAATCCATATGAAAATGGCCAAAAATAGTCCTAAAATCGACACTGAAACAGCCCAAACCAGTCAAAATTCCAAGCATTATTGGGAAAAACATCAGGAAAAAATCCAGAAATAGTGAACCTTAACAACCCAGGAAAATGCCTAAAAATTCCCACTAAGAAACACAGAAATCCCCAAGAAATTTCAGAAAGAATGGCCAGAAAAACTCCGAATATTGGCCCCAAAACCCAGTGAGTGGCCTGGGATTCCTAAGGAAAAAACTGGAAAAATAACAGGGCAAACTTCCAAAGGAAATGAGACGTAAAATAACCCAAAACCCCCTAAAATGGCACAGAAAATGACCGAAAAACTCCTGGAGTGTATCCAAAAACCATTTAAAATCTGCCAAAATATTAAGGATCAATGGGAAAGCATCAGGAAAAATCCAGGGAAAATCAGCCTAAAAAATTGGCACTAAGAAATGAAAAATCCCCTCAAAATCCATATGAAAATGGCCAGAGATAGTCCTAAAATCGACACTGAAACAGCCCAAACCGGTCAAAATTCCAAGCATTATTAGGGAAAACATCAGGAAAAAATCCAGTATAAATTGAACCTTATCAACCCAGGAAAATGCCGAAAAATTCCCACTCAGAAACACAGAAATCCCCCAGAAACTGCACCCAAAATGACCAGAAAAAGTCTTAACATCTGCACTAAAAAACCAAACACGGCCCCAAAATCCAGTGAGATTCCTGGAATTTCTGAGGAAAAACCTGGTAAAGAGAGTGATGAAAATATCCAGAGGAAATGCGACTTAAAAGAGCTTAAAAATTCAGGAAATGACACGAACACTGGCCCAAAGACTCCTGAAATCCATACTAAAACACGTAAACTCTGCCAAAACTCCAAGGACTGCTGGGAAAAGCATCAGGAAAAATCCAGGAAAAATTGAGCCTAACAGACCAGAAAACTTCCTGACAATTGACACTAAAAAAAGAAAAATCCCCTAAGAATGAAAGGCAAAATGGGCCCAACATTGCCAAAAGTTGCACTAGAACACCACAAAGCTAGCAAAATTTCAGGCATTATTGGGGAAAACATCTGAAAAAACCCAGGAAATACTCTGCCTTTAAAACAGGAAAAATCCTTTCCAATTAGCACTGAGAAACACAGAAATCCCCCAGAAATTGCACAAAGAATGGCCAGAAAAACCCCGAATATCTGCCCCAAAACCCAGTGAGTGTCCTGGCATTTCTAAGGAAAAAACTGGAAAAATAACAGGGCAAACATCCAAAAAAAATGAAGCTGAAAATGTCCCAAAACCCCTAAAAATGGCAAAAAAAATGGCCGAAAAACTCCTGGAGTGTGTACAAAAACCATCTACAATCTGCCAAAATATTAAGGATTGATGGGAAAGCATCAGGAAAAATCCAGGGAAAATCAGCCTAACAAATTGGCACTAAGAAATGAAAATTCCCCTCAAAATCCGTATGAAAATGGCCAGAGATAGTCCTAAAATTGACACTGAAACAGCCCAAACCGGTCAAAATTCCAAGTATTATTTGGGGAAAACATCAGGAAAAAATGCAGCATAAATTGAACCTTAGCAACTCAGGAAAATGCCTAAAAATTCCCACTAAGAAACACAGAAATCCCCAAGAAATTGCACCCAACATAGCCAGAAAAACACCTAACCTCTGCCCTAAAAAACTAAACATGGCTTCAAAAACCAGTGAGATTCCTGGAATTTCTGAAGAAAAACCTAGCGAAGTGAACGGAAAAAATATCCAGAGGAAATGTGACTTAAAATCGCCAAACATCCTGGAAATGACACGGACAATGGCCCAAAGACTCCTGAAATCCATACTAAAACACGTAAACTCGGCCAAAACTCCAAGGACTGCTGGGAAAAGCATCAGGAAAAATCCAGGAAATATTGAGCCTAACAAACCAGAAAAGTCCCTGACAATTGGCACTAAGATACAAAAAATCCCCTAAGAATCAAAGGGAAAATGGGCCCAACATTGCCAAAAGTTGCACTGGAACAACCCAAAGCTAGCAAAACTGCAGGCATTATTGGGGAAAACATCTGGAAAAACCCAGGAAAAACTCTGCTTTTAAAAGAGGGAAAATCCTTTCCAATTAGCACTGAGAAACACAGAAATCCCCCAGGAATTGCACAAAGAATGGCCAGAAAAACTCCTAATATCTGGCCCAAAACCCTGTGAGTGACCTGGGATTTTAAAGAGGTCTTTTGGAGTTTTGGGGTGATTTTGATAGGGTTTTTTAGGGGATTTTAAAGTGATTTTTTTTTTAATTTTAAAGGAGTTTCCAGGGTCTTAAATGGGAATTTTGGAACTTTTTGGGATTTTTTTATAAGTTTTTTGGGGGCGGGGTTTGAAAGTTTTCTTTAGGTATTTGTTAGGGGTGATTCTAAGTGTTTTGGGGATTTTTTTGGGTTTTATTGGTGGAATTTTGGGGGTATTTTGGGGGGAGTTAGGGGTTTTTAACAGGTTTTTTTGGAGGAATTTTGGGAATTTTTTTTGGATTTTAAGGGTTTTTTTAATGGAATTTTAAAGGATATTTTTGGATTTTTTTTTTAGGGGATTTTTAAGAGTGTTTTTTTGGGATTTTAAAGGAGTTTCGAGAGGTCTTAAACGGGAATTTTGGGGCTTTCTTGGGAGCTTTTTTTAGTTTTTTGGGGGGGTTTGAAGGTTTGCTTAAGGTATTTGTTAGGGGTTTTTATAAATTTTTTGGGGATTTTTTTGGGATTTTGAGGTTTTTTGGGGGGATTAGGGGAGGTTTTTGGGGATTTTTTGGGGTTTGTGATTTTTTGGGGGAATTTCTGTGTGGCTTGGGATTCTTGCAATGGGAATTTTGAAAGTTTTTTGGAGTTTTTGGATGGGTTTGTGTGGTTTTTTTTCTCTTGTTTTTGGCCTTTGGTTTGTTATGAGGGGTTTTGAGGGGTTTTTTCAGTTTTTTCAAGGTTTTAAAAATTTTTAATTTTTTTTTTTTTAATTTCTAACTATATTTTCAATTCCCTCCCCAGAATTTCCTCCCAAGGTTGGTTTTTTCAAGCACCACTACAAGGAGATGCTGGAGGGCACCAAGACCCCCCGGGACCCACCCCGGGGAGCCCCAGGACTGATCGGCAGGAGGCCAAACATTTTGGGCACCCCACCCCTCGAAATCATTAAATCCACATGGAAGCTTCCCCCATGTCTATGTGGAGTTTTTGGGAATTATTTTGGGAGGGGACAGTTGAGAATTTGGGAGGAAGAAACGCTAGAAAAAAAAATAAATCAATTAAAAAAGGATTTGGGGAAAAAAATTGGGGAATTTCACCCCAAAACAGGTGAAGGTTGTTTTAGGGTATTTTGAAGGGATTTTTAAAAGTTTTTCTGGTATTTTTTAAATTTTCTTTTTAGTTTTGGGGTTTTTTTAGGGGGTTTAGCCCAGCGCTGACCCTGCCCCTCTGTTCACAGACACCCCTCGCTCAATCCGGTCAGCGGCGGCGACGCCTCAGTGTGACAAACACGGTTCGCTGTTCTGGGAGAATTACACGGTTTAATAAAAAAAGGCGATAGGAGACATGCATAGAGCAAAGGGTTAAACGGTCGGGTGCTTGGCGTGCTGCCCAGAGCACAGCGCTGCTTTGGGAACACCCCTAGACCTACATGTACAGTCAACAGTTTCTGGGAACTGTTCAGCACGGCCACTCCTTGGGTCCGCCTTTTTAGAGCATGTGTGGTTTTTGGCTTGTGGTTTTATTCTTCTCCTTATCCCTTTTGATTTGGGTGCTGGTCCAGCTGGTGTGTGCTGATAATTGTCTTGTCAGCTGCAGGGGCCCCCTCCACGGGCTGTTATCTTTGACTAAGAGGGTAGTTTAAGCATGCTATCTCTAAAAAAACACCCCAGAAATATCTCCCAAAAGCCCCCCAAAAATCCCCATAAAAACGCCAAAAAAACCCAAAACACCCCAAAAGCCACCCAAAAATATCCCAAATAAATTACCAAAAAATACCAAAAATCATCCCCCCAAAAAAACCAAAAACACCCCAAAAAACACCCCAAAAGCACTCTAAAAAATTACCAACCCCCCTCTCCCATCACCATAACCTGGCGGCCGAAAATGAGAAAAAAACCCCAAAAACATCCCAAAAATAACCCCAAAAATCTCAAAAAATTCCCAAAAATCCCCCAAAATTACCAAAGAAAATCCCTAAAAAATTCCCCAAAATTACCAAAAATATTCCCCAAAAAACTTGTCAAAATCACCTGGACTTGGGGGCCAAAGGAAAGCAAAAAACCCAAAAAACCAGCTAAAAAACAGCCAAAAACACCCCAAAAATATGCCCAAAAATATCTTCCAAAATTACCAAAATTACGCCAAAAAAGTACCAAAAAAATCCCACAAAATCCCCAAAAATTACCAAAATATCCCCCCAAAAATATCCCCCAAAATTTACCAAAAAATCCCCAATAAATCCCAAAAAATCAGCTGCACCTGGCAATCAAAGGTGAGAATAAACCCCAAAAGACCAGCACAAAACACCCAAAAAATATCCCCAAAAATCATCAAAACCCCCTCAAAAATTCCCAAAAGAGTCTCCAAAAAATCCCAAAACCACTCCAAAAATATCCCCAAAATATTATCAAAAATCCCCAAAAACCCTAAAAATACCCCAAAACACCCCAAATTCTCCTCCAAAAATCCCCTGAACATGGCGGCCAAAGGCGCGAAAAAACCCCAAAAACACCCCAAAAATATCCCCAAAAATTACCAAAAATATCCCCCAAAAAACCCCCAAAACTTCCTGGAGCTGGCAGCTTAAGTGAAAAAAAAAACAACTCAAAAACTACCCAAAGAACCAGCCAAAAACAACCCAAAAATATCCCCTTCAAACTACCAAAACCCCCAAAAATTCCCAAAATCCCCAAAAAGTTCCCCCAAAAATTCCTCAAACATCCCAAAAATTTCCCCAAAAATTCCCATAAACCCCCCCAAAAATCCTAAAAAACCCCCCAAAAATTACCAAAAGCTTCTCAAAAATTACCAAAAAAACTTGAAAAAATTTTCCAAAAACATCCTCCAAAATTACCAAAAATATCCCCAAAAAACCCCTCAAAAATCACCTGGAGCTGCCGGCCAAAGGTGACAAAAAACCCCAATAAACATCCCAAAAACCAGCCAGAAACAGTCCCAAAAATATCCCCCAAATTATTAAAAGTGGCTAAAAATGACACCTCTTTCACAGCACTGGTAGAAATGACATAACACCAAAAAACCTGCACCTGTTCCATTTTCAGTCTGAAGCAACAGTACATTCCTGGCTTCTAGCGCAGCAGGGAAGGGAAATGTTTGGATAACCACGTCTTCATTTCAAGATTTCTTCATGAAAGCCATCACTGCCCTCAATCAGGACATGCACCATATCCAGGACATCTAAACAATGAAAAACAAAACCTAAGCAGAGGATCCACACTACCAGGAAAAACAACAGAGGTAGAATGCAACACTCCAAGAACACAAGGCATCTTTTTAATTTATTAAAAAAAAAAAAAAAGAAGAAAGCCACTGTTAAGTGCAACACAAAGATCACAGCCAAACCTTCACTCTGCCTTTCAATGCTGCTGTCCAGCACAGAGAAGCTGCGGCTCCTTCTGGATCCCTGAAGTGCCCCAATCCAGGCTGGACACTGGGGCTTGGAGCAGCCCGGGCCACTGAAAGGTGTCCCTGCTCGCGGCAGGGAGTGGAACTGGACGAGCTTTTCCCACCCAAACCATGCCGGGATTCCGTGATTCTGTGAAGAGACCCAGGCAGAAGGGCTAAATTTCCACTTTAGTTCAAAAATGATGCTGCAAGGGCACGAAGAGGGATTTCAAATGCTGTTAAAGTGGCGCGGCCACCTCAGAAATTACTCACAGGTGTAAAGAATTTTCTGTCCACGCCGGAACAAAATTCTTCGGCAGCGGCGGCAGCGGCAGCGCTCGAAGGTCCTGGGGGGGGCCGGCACGGGCGGTCCCGGCGCCCCGGCCAGTTCCGGTGAGCACGGGGAAACCGCCGCCGCCTCCATCCCGCGCACGACCGGCAAAGCAGCCCTGGTTGCCCTCCAGAGCCCCGGCAGGAGCCCAAAGCAGCGGCGGCAGCGCCGCGCTCGGCCCCGGTGCCCGCCCTGAGCCCCGCACTCCGCCCACCGAGGGAGAGGCAGCACGGACCGGCATGGGATCCGCAGCCGGCATCGCCAGCACCCGAACCGGGAGCCCCAGTCCCACCGGCGACCCCACCTCAGTCATTTTGTACGGACAATGGCTGCAAGCACGGGAGCCGCCATTTTGTACGGAAGCTGGTACGAAGCACAGATGCCTCCATAATGTACGGCAGAGGGTGGCAAGCTCAGGCGCCGCCATTTTGAATCGGAAGCAACACCCCAATGCATGCAAGCGCCGGGAACGGAGGCGGAATACCGTGCCCAGAGCGAGCGGTCGGTCAGCGTCCACTGCTGTCAGTGCCTGGTCGGGTTCAGGCAGGAGACAAGAATGATGCTTTTGTGAGGGGCGAGGGCCCTGAAGGGAACCACAAGAAAGGCGGCGCCCGACCCGAAGTGCTTCTGCCACAACAAAGATGGCGGCGAGGAAGGGCGGAAGTCACTTCATACCACTCCCATGATGGCACCTCGGTTGTTCTTCGACTGACCTTCCTAAGTTGGCGGCAGAAATGGCGGGAAATGAAGGACCTTGGTGCATTTTTGGGCTGCCTGCCTGCGCCCCGATGCCGATCCCCCCCCGCCCCTGCGGCAGTGCCGAACGATGCAAACCACGGGCCCGAGCGGGCGGCGGCAGGCAGCTGCGGGCACGCCTCTCTCTGCCAGGCTACTCCCCGGGAAGGAACCTTCCTCAGGCGTCCCGTCCCGTCTCCTCTCTCTGCTCCCTTCCCGCTCCCCTCCGGCTCGGGGGCAATAGAGGAAAACACAAACACATCGAAGAAGAAAGAGCGGTCGGCAGTGCTGCCCGAGTCATCGCCCCGCCCCAGCCGCGATCTGCCGGCAGGAGGAGGCAGCTGCTTTCTCAGCCGGGAGGGTGAGAGGTGCGGGAGGGGGTTTCTTCCTTTGTTCTCCCTGCTGGCTGTCCCTCTTTCTGCCTCTTGTCGCCTGTGTCTGCGGGGCTGGGGAACTTCTGGGCTGCCCCCCCTTCCTGCTCTGAGCAGAGTCCGTTTTTGGGGGGATGGACCTTGGGAAGGGCTCCTTCTGGGGCTGTCGGAGTCGTTCTTTGGGGGTGAGGAAAAAGGCTGAG
>JAKWBO010000884.1:0-24312 GCA_034336685.1 Luscinia luscinia
AAATAATTTCTGGAAAGGCAGCACAGTCAATGATCATGCAGCCCACCAAGAGCTGCAGCTGAATTCAGAATTGCTTGTTCCAGTTATTCAGGAATTCATGACACAGGCAAGCACTTATCCATGGTAACAAATGATCCCATTTCCCTGGGCTGAATGGATCCCAGGCCGGGATAAAGATTTGAGGAACCATTGACAAATGTTATTGACCTCACAGTCCACTCATCCTTCTGCAAACAAGTTGCAAACAACGCTGTTGGATTGTTGTCCTGGATAAATGTACATACACAGGACTTCTCCAAAGCAGTGTGACTTTCTCCATGACCTCTTCTAACCTATGAAATTCTGACTGAAGACACCTCTGAGCCAGTACTGGGTGAGACTGCAAAGGCGCAAAGGTTTGAGATTTGGGCACAATTCTCTTTGTTTCTCTGCTCAGGCCTTTTGTGAGCACAGAATACATCTAACTAGGAAACTTTAGACTATACAGGATCTCTTGGGTCCATTGTCCCCCAAACATGTCAATGGGTGGCCCTGTTACAATTCCAAGTTATAAACAGCAGCACAAATGACACAAAGATAACAAGACAAAAGAGGAAGAGAAGAGGCCAAGTGAAAAAAGAATATGGTGAGACACTGGCACATCGAGTGAGCTGCACTCTGATAACCTCCAAACTATTAGGTCCTGGACTCACATGCCCTGCTTAGTTTTTTTTAAAAAAAGTTAGTTTATTTAAAATATAAAAATCAAAACATGTGATCAGAATAAAATATATACAATTCAAAATATATCATCAGAATTTTAAAGATACAATCAAGATACATTTATTCAAACCTACAGCTAACTATCAGAACATCTGTACATCTGTAGCTATACAGGCTAACGCATAAATCCTTTTCTTCAAACACTCTTTGGATAGGCAGCAGCTTCTTCCTGAGCTCAGAGGAAAGAGAACTCTTCTGGATGGCAGGCAAGGACTTTGTGGCCAAGAGAACATAGAAAACGTCCAGGAAAAACTTCTTGGCAAGAGTGGAGCCAGTCAGGTCTGCAAAGTGAAGACACAAAATGTAACAGAGGCTGCAATGCAAACCTAAAACATCTGAAGCTCCCCATTCCGTGGGACACATTTCCAGGACACTTCTAAAGAGCTGCACAGGGAAACATGCTCCTGCCAGCAGCCCCTTGAGGCCCTTGGCCAGGGCCACACCCTGACCCACTTGCACAGAGCTCCCAGGGGAGCAGCCTGGCCTCTGGGCTGCCCTGGGACAGCAGGGAGCCCAGAGCCCTGTGCTTTCCAGCAATGGCTCAGCTGCACATGCAGCCTCCTGCTCCTCTCCCTGCCCCACAGCTGAGCAGCCCTACAGCTCCACGGGGCACTGGGAGCAGCACAGCTCATGGCAGGGGCCACCTGCAGGGCAGAACTGTTCCCTGGCAATGGGCACAGGCTCTCCAGGCTGGCACAAGACCCTTCCTCGCGCCAGAGAGTGGCCCAGCTCCCACCTTACCTCTGTGTGAGACTGAGCCCTTCTGGCCGTTCCCCTTGTCCTCAGTCTGGAGTTGCTTCAGGCCCCCTGAGCATGCCACGACTATGAAGGGCAGTGGAGAGAGCAGGGGCAGATGCACACCCTTCCTCAGTGTTTTGTCATTTTTGGCACAGCTAAAATGTCAGATCCGGTGGTGTCCATCTCAGCACTTGGTCAGCTTGCTGGAGAGCACCAAGCCTTCACCAGCCCAAAATGCTGGAGAGTTTTACCCGCACATGTGCGGACTGGCTGGCAGCACACTCCTTCAGCTTGGTGCCCATCACCTCGTAGAGGGCAGAGGCAAGCCTGGTGAGCACCGTGCGGACATTGGCGCTTCGGGCAGGCAGTGCCTTGTTCTCCAGCAAGGACCAGAGCACGGGCAGGGCGCAGCGCTGGACGACTTCAGGGCTCCTGGCATGAACCCCTTCCACCAGCTCTGCCGGGACAGACACAAAGCTTCTTAACCACCAGCCTCAATGCAAACAAGGATCTACCCCGAGTTTTGCTTCTTGGAAGCCTCTCTGGCTAAGAGCAGCAAAATAGCACCTAGAGCCCCACGATCCAGAAATGGCCAAAGCAGCTGATCCACCCCAAAACAGAACCACCAACCCCTCGGGACTAATTTCTCCAAATGGATCCTTGGAACTGTGGCAGAATTTGTACCTTTACTAGATCATTTCACAATCTGTTTCTGCATCAACAAAGACTGATGCAGTGAACAGATTAATGACTGAAATGTCAACTTGCCTTTTATTTCCATTTAGGAGTTTTCTAAACCCACACTGAAGATTTGGAAATGCATTTGGAATGAACTGCAAATAATTGAGAGATTTCTAATAAAAAGGATGATTCCATTTTGGTGACCCTTGATGTCAAGTGCCAAAACTCTAATTTGGCTCTTCCCTTTGCTCAGTGGCACACAACAAAGAGCACTATTAGACACTTCCAAACTCTAGCTTACCAGAGATGGGTGCTGCTTGACAGCTGGATTAAGAACATCAGAGACTAGTTGGTGTCTTTGGCAGAATGCTTTTGTGCCTTCTAACAAACAGCTGTTTCAAACCTCAGGGTGTCTTAGATAATTACCCAGACCCCCTTACTGTGGCATTTGAGCATCTCCACATTTTAATGCCATTTCCCCTCCCAATGTTAATGGCATTTTTCTTACAATGTGCACTGAAATAGCAGAATAGAGAGAGAAAAATGCTACACAGGGGACTGAAATTTAAGCAAAACACGAGTGTTTTGTCACATTCTCTCTGAAGACTGCTCCCTGCAGTCTGAACTGCATTCATTTTCTGAATTGCAGCCATGAAACACAGCCAAAACTTTACCACCGACAAGCTCCTGGCATGCAAAATAACTCCAAAACTAAATTGCCTCTTCCTAGAGACCTAGTTTATTCAAATGTTCTTTAAAGGGCCTGTGACATTCTCAATCACTGAACATTGCCCTTTCAAGATTCCTATTGAAGACACAAAGTGTATGAAACCTTACATTTAGAGATGCTGGCACACTTAGCAGTGGATTTAGCCCCAGTTAAAGCAAGGCTATAAAGCATCTTGTCTACTGCATATTAAGATTATAATTTTTCCATTCTTTGGCTGGGGCTGATATAGCCAGCTCCTCTGAGGAATCAATTATCAGCTGCATTTGCAGCATTTTGCACACCACTGACACAGGAAGACACTGTTTGCACACCCTGAAATGCTCAGTCCAATGCCACTTTGACAGAACAGGCAGGGAGCCTCAGCACTCTGCTTCTGTCCCTCTGACTCCAAAGGCTGCCTTGCACCAAATCCATGCCTCTAATCTGTCTGTTCACTTTTGACCTAAGCTGTGACCCCCAGGCACTGCAGGGTTCAGCCTCAAAACTTTCCAAGGGCAAAACAAGAATTCTGTGAGGACAAAACAAAGGGATCCCTGCAATAGCACTTGCCACCATTTTCTCTAAAGGATCACAGATGTCCCTGAGTTTCCAAGAGAGGAGCCAGCTGGGTATTTTTAGCCTCTCCCTTTCCTGCAGGTGGGTTCTGAGATGCTCCAGTGAGAGCTCAGCCCCCAGGCCGAGCGCCGCCCCCATCTCAGGTGCTGCACAGCTCTGCAGCAGCCAGGGAAAACCTGCCAAGCACACCTGCCATGGGGATGGGGCAGGAGGGACAAGCTCAGCACCCCCGATTTGGAGCAGCTGCTCTACTGTCCATTCACAGGCACTCCCTGTAAATACTCCCTGGGAGGAGCTCTTGGCTTAGAAGGGGAGCCCATACCTGTGATACGCTCCGTGACATCCAGCAGAGCTTGGCCACCCAGTTGATTCCATCGGTGGCTGAACTCTTTCATCAGTGATACTTTATCTACAGGAGAAACACACATTTCTGCTCACTCTTCTGAGGTCATAGGAGAAAGGACAGTGGGGAGGGAAAGGGCAGGGCCAGCCCCAATTTATAAATTCAAGTAAATTTCTGATGATTTTTGAATCTTTTCTACTTTCCTTGCAGCCTGCTTGGCAGGGGTTTAAACTCCCAAAGAAAAGCTCTCCTTTCACATTTGTAAATGCAAAGTTGTCTGCTCTACCTGCAGCTACGTTAAACATTTCACATCAGGGACCTCAAGAGTTCACCCACACATAAGCAGTGAAAGGGTTTTGCAATCCAGAGCAAACAGGCAGAAGCCCAGACTTGGGATACAGAAAGGCACTGAGTCACGCAGTTCATGAGTCCACAGAGCAGCTGAACTGGAGAGAGTGGAAATTCCCCTTGAAGATCTGCCTCTTCAACACTCCATTTTTCAGGCATATTTCCCCAGTGCAGCATCTTCAGAGCTGACATAAATCTCTGCAGCAAAGGAATTTTGAGCAGCCCTTGCCTGTGTAGGTATTTGCTACAGCTATCCTGCCCCATGCAACACAGCATGTGGTACAAGGTATCACTGACAGCTGGATCTCTATCTATTTGTTTTGAGGAAATTAACTTGGTGAATCATGACTTTTCCTTTGAAAAAAAGACAAAGAAGGAAGGTGGAAAATTGGCAGTTAATGCCTATAATGTGGAGCCTGCCAGGAGGCTGCTCTGCAGAACCTCTGATGGGCCAGTGTTCCTTCATGCCAACAGCAAAGCTATTAATTTGGGAAGTCAAATGGGGCCCAAGCAAACTCTAAAACCCCTTTGCCTCTAAATAGTAGCAAAGCTCTAGTCCAGGACCTCTTCTCCAGACAAGCAGCACAGAGCCAAGGGCTCTTGGCACTTTTGGGAAATGCTGATGCACATTCAAGCCTGTTGGGAGACTGATGTAAGGACTGCACCTCCACAGCTTCTGGTGGATGTCAGCTGGAGCGTTCCACAGGCAGCAAGAGCTCTCCAGGCACTCACAGTTCTCTTGTGTCAGAGAGGCAGAGACACGGCTGAGGAGAGTCCATGTCAGGGGTCAGCCTTACCTAAATGAGCAGTGGATTCTTCCAGAGCGTTCACAGCTGCAGCATGAATCCCAGGGTCCTTTGAGTTCAGGTTCTTTAGTATTCCTTCCACCAAAAGGACGATCACTGGGTTCAAGGCATCTTCCAGGATGCCTATGATTTCTGCCAGCACGTCCAGCGCCATCTGCTTCACTTTCTTGTGAGTGTCAGATATTCTCAGGACAAAATCATCAAAAATCTGTGGAGAGAAGAAGCAGCATGGAAGCTGGATTAAAATGTCCTTGTTTGAAGAGGGGATGTAGAAATGAGCATTCAGTACCCAAGAAGGGTAAACACCATCTTTACCAAGTGGAATAGTGACAAGGATGGAAACGAGAAGCCGAGTTGTGCCTGTGCAAGACAGGCTGGAGTTTACAGAAGTATCCTTTTAAAAATATTTGGTTTAAACCAACCCAGGCTGATCCTTCTCTCACCCATCCAAACCCATTTTGTGTCTAGAGAATAATTGCCATGCTTTCAGTGGCTCGATCCCCTCACTTCACCCAGCTGGGGGTAGGAGACAGCAGAAGTTACACCAGTGGAAAATTCTGCCATCATCTGATGAACAGCACCAATAGGCACGTGCCAGACAAATACAGCTGGACTGAAAGAACTTGTCCTGAAGCCTGAACCTGGATTAAATTGGTCTGGGTAAGAGGGACCAGCCTGTCCCAAAGAGCCAGGATGTAGTGCCAAGACACACTGAATTAACTTTACTGCTACAGGCTTAGGAGAGGAGCTAAAGGGAAGGAAGAGTGAAGATACCCTACATACTTGGACAATGTTAGTGGCGACGAGCTTGGGGCTGTTTTTGCACACGTCTAGGAGGAGTGCCACTCCTTCCATCCGTGTCTCAAACCCCTTGGCTTCCAGGAGATCATGAAGCTTCTGGAGCGTCTCCGCTTCGTCCCTGGATGGAGGTGATGTGACCTGGGCTTTTGGACGCTGTAGGAGGCGTCCATCAGAGGTCGACTTCACCCTGGAAAATAAAACCAAATTCCAACTTCTTGGTGATAATATCTGCAGATAATTGTGAGCAAAACATCTAGAGGAGCTTTCCTAATGCTGTGATCTCAAGCTAGAAAATCACGAGACTCTGAAAAATCACGTGGACCTCATGACAATCATTATGGGAGACAATCTGCAAGTAACATTCTAGCCAGTGCTCACTCAGAAAAACCAAGGATGAGATGCATCTGATCTATCTTCAGATGGCTTCCCAGGCACACAGGTCACATTGCAGTGTGGAGAAAGAGAGACACTGCTGCCAAGTTTAAATACCTCCTTATATGGGAGCTGTGTGTCTTTGAATAAGGAAACTCATCGCTCCAGAGAAGTGTCTCTATACCAGGCATGACAAGCTGGAACAGGAGCTCAGATGCATCTGAGCAGATGAACAGGGGCATATCTGAAGGATCCAGAAAATCAGTAACAGAGATAAAAACAGAAGTCAGATATCCCAGCACTACGCTCACATTAAGTTTGCTTTCCCAGAGACTAGATGCACAGCTAAACATACCCACTGGGAACAATTCTCCTGGATCAATCTGTCTCTTCCATGAGCATGGGAAGATCCTAGCTATGCTACTGAGGCATGTGGTCACTTTCCTGCCACAGCTGAGCATGACAGAGCTAAATAAATCCTCTCTGTTATCAGAGGAGAACAAGTACAAGTAACTTTGCCACTGGCATGAAGAGACAGCAAGGACCAAATCTCTGCCTGAAATGCAGATTGCAGCATAGGGGGAAATCAACCAAACATGCTGTCCATCAAGCAAACTATATGAAGGACAGGAATATCAAGACAGAATGAGACACGTGTTGACCAAAGCTGCTCAGGAATTGCCTTGCTACTTACAACTCAAACTTGGTACTGTTTGAGGGTAAGAAACCATGATTCAGCCAGGCCAAACTACTTGCATGGGAACTGCTTGTTTGGGGAATGGCATCTTGCTTCTAGACTGGGACTTCTCATCAAAACACCCATCTGAAAAACACTCCACTCAGATGCAATAAAACCCTGATTGAATTTACTTGTCTCAAGTCACGCAGCAGAGATATGGCCCTCTCCTAGCCTGCACAACACTGCCCTTGCCACTGCAATGAATTTTCTGAGCTGCAATCAGTGGGTTACTTTTTGTCGCCTAATTTTTGTGGAATGCCCTCCAGAGAAGTTTGTTCAGTGTAATGCAGAAGAAGATTTTTTTTATCATAGGGAGTGTAGGAAAAAGGAAGCAATCTCTGGCCATCTCTGCCAGAAAGATTTTCCTGAGGAAGAGACATGTCCTGCCTGTCATGCGCTTTGTCACATCTAACAGAAGTGCTCAGTACCTTTGACTAGAAGGCAATGTGGCCTGGAGCTGCCTCGAGCCATCGCTCCTCTTCTTCACTGGGCTCTTGACAGATGGGCGTTCACCCTTCTGCTCTTCCATCCCCTACAAAGACACAGAGAAACCCCACGGATCTTTAGAATATAAAATAGGAAATTCCCTGTTGAAAACACAAGTTAGAACCAGGATCACTGCTACCAAGGCTTAGGGAAACATTTCCTAGCCCAAGGCAGGGTATGGGTGGTGCCATGCTGAGCAGCAGTTTAAAATCCCAAACTCATGAGTCTTGAGCATAAATGGGAACCATGCAAACTGGTAGGCAATGAGTGTTCTTAGAGGAAGCGGCAGAAAAATTTGAACTCTTTGGGTTGAGAGGTGTTTCATTGTGTTGGAAGCTGATTCAGTTCAACCTGGCTCTCCCTGTTCATGCACAAAGGCACACTCCCTTTTATTATGTAGATAAAAAAGAATAAAAAATTCCCCCCAAACAAACAAATCATTTTGCACTGGATGGTGCTGAATTCACCAAGCTTCTTCCAGCTCCACAGTCTTTGACAGGAGGGCAATACTCCCAGAAGACAGACAGTAATTGTAGTAATTAGGACTGACTTGGACATCTTTTGCATTTTTGGAAATGTTCTTGGCACTACTGCTTCCAGTGTCTTTTGCACAGACTCTATTATCTTCAGAAGCACCATTCTCACTTAATTGCTTTACTGGGGGCAGAGTAGGGAGAGCATAGAGGGGGGTTACCCTTAAATGAAAACCCATTTTTTTGCTCTTCCCCTTTCCTGTTTGTGAGCAATATTCAAAATATTGAAAACCCCACTTTTTCCCGAATAATATCAATTCCTCTGTGGTCTGCAGATGAACAGGGATTAACAGCTCATTCCCAGGAGCAAAATGATTCAGCAGAAAAGGAATAAGATAAAGACAGATTAGGTATGTTTGAACTCTAATTAGCAATGACAATACTTGCACAAAGGAGACATTTCTCCTGACAAGCACTTACTCTCTTCTTAATTCTTTTCAGAATATCTTCCAGGTGATGGGCGGGAACGGATCGCTCCAAAAGCATTTTACCTTCTTGGTCATTCAGCAACATCTTCACCATGTCCTGTCCATAATGCCTATGGAAAGATGGAGGGAAGGAAGGGAGGGAGGAAGGCAGGAAGGCAGGAAGGCAGGAAGGCAGGAAGGAAGGAAGGAGAACAAATAAATGAAGACTGTTAACAGAGGAGGCTGATACCTTAAACTCATCAGGTGCAATCGCTGCATGAGAAGGCATTGCTTTCTCAGCAAAGAGAGAGAAAAACACCATTTCACTCTGAAACTGTGGGTGTGCTTCTGTGGAATTAAAGGATCCCAGGGAGACGGAAACCCATCTGCTTTGTTATAAGATCCTATTAGCAGTGCCTTGCTGCCATTGCACAGTAATTTGCCTTTCTTTAACTGTCAGGGAAGGCAAGACAAAATATCTCATGCTTCCTATTGATAATTCTGTACTATATGTATGCACAGGGGCACTAGTTTCTCTTGTCTTCTTGGCAGCTATTAATGGGAATTTAATCATCAAAGTAAGGGAATTTGGTGGTTTGGGTTGATTTTGCCACTAGGAAAGCACAGTTTTCTTCAAGAAGTTTGGAGGTCATTGAGCCACAGATAACAACATTCTAGAAATCGGCAGAAGAGGTTTAGAAAGACTCAATACATTGGCTAAAGAGCCCTGAAATATTTCTAGGAAAGCCTTAATCTAATGTGAAATAGATATTTGGATCCTTCAGTGATGAACATTATACAACACTTTGCCTTTGTATTGTGCGCCTAAGACAAAGAAAACTGTTTGACTGGCTAATCGGAGCTCTTTTGGTCTCAGGAAAGAATCCTTCAAGTCACAGGAAGTTGGCAATGCTCCTTCTTGCTGGACAACCTCAGGTTACCCAGTCCAGTCATTTCCACAGTCAACCCGGAGCAGTGGTCACAGCACCAAGCCTGACAGAGCTGGAGAAGCGTTTGGACAATGCTCTGGGGCACATGGAGTGACTCTTGGTGTGTCCTGCCCATGGCCAGGAGCTGGACTCGATGACCCTGATGGTCTTATACAACTCCGGGTATTCCATGATTCTATGGCCCTTACCCACACAGTGACATAACTTAGTATTTCCTGTAGTTGCCACTCTTCTGTGGTTTTACCTTTACAGACAGACCCCAGACAGTTTCCCTGTCTCAGGAGGTGCACTGAAGATCATTACCTTGTGTCCTGGTGACGGTCCTGAGCCAGCGTCCCTGCCGCGTGCGCCAGCCTCCCAGCCCCGGCTGTGCCTGCCAGCTCCGTGACTCCAATTCTCTCCAGCAAGGACAGCAGCAGTTGGGCCGCACACTTCCGCACCTGGACGTGGCAGCTCCTGGGAAGGGCAGAGCAAACACTGGGGCACAAGGAGAAGGAGGAGCAACAGCAGCACACGCCTTGCCAGAGCGAGCTCCTGGCCGTTGCTGGGGGAAGGAGGCCTGGGCTCTCCCTGATACTTTAGACACCTCTAGAAGCTTCTGCCCTCAGATAAACCCAAAGTTAGCATTACACAGAAGAACTGCCTGCAAGGGAGAGGGAGGAATTCAGTCTCTCTGCACTATCTGATACTCCATTTCTGTCCCACAATTTACTCTGAGAAAAATTAAAGACAGAGATCACATATGACTTCTTTAGAAATGAAAGAAAATTCATGCTGACCCATCAGAGGGCACCAACTACACAGAGCTTCAGCAGGATGAGGCTCTTTCCAGCCCTTTATCCCCAAATCTGCAGACCTTTGGGGGAAAAAAAATGCAGGGAAAACATGCTGTGGGCCATGAAATTGCAGAATATAAAGCAGTGCAGCCTATTTCTTCCATGAGGCTTGGCAAGGGATACATCTGAATGTTTCACCCTATTCCAAAGTTGAGGAAAGAGTGGCAGTCATTTTAGCCAGGTTGTCCTGTTCTAGAGAGTGTCTTCTGGCAGTTATCAGGCCCAACACCGACACTCAAGGCAGCATTTGCATCAGCTATTGCATAGCATTTGGCTTGTGAAGCTGTCTGTAAAGTGATTCATCATCTCAAGGCTAACATGAAACATCAGTTTGAATTGAAAGTAGAGCTCAAAGGCCAGAACAGTCATACAAGACTCCTTTTGGCAGGAGCTGCACCTGCTGTGCAGGCTGTGCCACACCCAGCACATTCTCCCCCATTTGCTCCATGCCCCAGCAAGTACCCTCCTTTTTTCTCAAGTTAATGGCATCATGAGGATTCGTGGTTTTTCCCAGGGCCTCTGTGCTGTGAAATATCAAAGAGCGCTCACAGCTGCAATTGCAATTGTCCCTCTTCCCACAAAAGCACAAGACTCTATGCTTAGCCGTTGCAGGCACTTTCACTTCCCCACCATTCACCACATTTAGGCAACTCTGACAGACTGGGAGAACTCCAGGAAGCAGCAGGAAGCTGAGTCACTGGAGGTTTAGGGTGGATATCAGGAAAAGGTTTTTCACCCAGAGGGTGGTTGGGCATTGCAACCGGCTCCCCAGGGCAGCGGTCACAGCACCAAGTCTGACAGAGTTCAAGAAGCATTTGGACAACAATCTCAGGCACATGCTGTGACCCTTGGGGTGTTCTGTGCAAGGCCAGGAGCTGGACTCGATGATCCTGATGGGTCCCTTCCAACTCCCCGTATTCTACAGTTCTGTGATTCTGAGAACTCATGGGCTGCAGGAGGGCAGAAATAGGGCACAAGAGGAAAGAAACGAGGTGGACTGGAGAATCCAGTCACTGAGTTGACAGAAGATGAAGGATACAGGACCCTTCTCTCCCACCATTCCCATTCATTTTCTCATCCCTTGCCCTACCTGCACACTAGAAGGTGAAGAATATCACTAGAAGAAGAAGAACCTACTTGACTCCGCTGTCCAGGAGAGCAGTTATTGCTCGTGCAGGAGTCACATTCTCCACCATGATCCCCAAGGTCTCACTGGCTGCTTTCTCAACAAACTCTGGGGAATTACGCAGCATGCGGAGAAGGATCCGAACCACCTCATCCACCTCAGAGTCCATGTCCTGCTTCAAGGTGGCAAAAAACTCTCCCAGAGTGACAATGGCCGAGTAGGACACCTTTGACCGGAGGTTGGTCACCTGGGGAAGTCATGAGGGGAAACATAAGAATCGCTTTGAAAAGAAAACCCTTTGCCTTAGACAAAAGTCCCAGGAGATGACAACACGTCACACTGTGTTCAGAGGAACGTAAAAGCATAATAATAGCAGAAGAGCACAAGCACAGAAAGGAACTTACTCTGGCACCAATTTCTGGCCTCAGATCTGCTTACTGCAGGCCTAAAACTAAAAATTTCACTAAAGTGATCTATTTAACCCTTCTGTAATGTCAATTGCTTTGATTTTAGGCGCTTGCATTTGAAAAACAAAGAACCAAATAAAAGCAAGGGCTGCTTTCAAACCATAAAGGCACAAGCCATAAGAATAAAGAGTCATGTGCTCCTGTTCAAAAAAGCAACACCAGCAGTTGAAGCAATCAGCCAGGAAACAGAAAATACAGGCTCAGGTCTACAGACTAATTTGCAGTGTTGAATTACAGCTCAGGCAGAGATTAGGACTCTGGCAAATAACATAATTAGTGTATCTGTTTCTGCATTTGCACATTTCATTATAATGGCAGCTCACCCAACGATGAGTGTCAGATACCCGACCTACCAGTAAATACAGCTACAGGTACACACAGATCCTATAGATAGCTGACAGACCTTAGAAATAGAAGGTGTAAAAACAGAAATGAAGGCAGTCCCTGAGCACACATGGAGATAAACAAGCACATATCTACTCTACACACTGTGCATGAAGTACAGAGGACAATCCAGAACAATGTTCTCACCTCGCTGGTAACTGCCAAGCAAATGTCACGAAGTCTTGGAAGCAGGACTTCTGAATGGGACCCTGCCAGGTGTTTGATGCTGACAAGTCCCTTCTCCTTCATCTCCCTGAAAGGCAAGTACCAAAAAGATTGATTTTTCTCTCCACCCAAGAATGAGGCAGCACCCTCTCAAATTACCAGGCTGGCAGCTCTGTCCAACAATGGGAGGTGCTTCCCAAGGAGTACTTAATTAAATCATGGAGCTTCTTGCCACAGGATGCTGTGGCTGTCAAAAGCATACAGAAATTCATGAGGCAAATAGAGGGGTTTCAGAGTCTTTATTTATGGCTGTTTTAGAAGACAGCCTTTCTAAAATCTCTGGCACTATGTCCAGTCCCTATGTCACTGCTTCCTAGAAGCTGTCAGACTGGCCCATGCTGCTGTTCCTTGTCACTTCCCTGTTCCTGTCCCTAAGACACAATCCCATTGGGCTGTTACTGGGGCATTTTCCTTCTTTGCCAGCCCCAACAGGCAGCTCAGCAGTGAGAGTCTGCACTGGCACTCTGGAGCTGAGTTTCCCCTCTACAATCTGGGCCTGTCTGCCACCCGTTCCATTTCAGATCCATATTCCCCAAAAAAGTAGCAGGATGACCCAGAAGATTCCACACCTGAGCAAGAACAGTTGAAACTCTACCTTTTCCCAAAATCCCCTACCTAAAACAATCCCCACAACAGCAACATGTTATTGAAAAGATGCAAACAACTCTGTCTTTCAGCACTAACTCTCTGCAGGCCCTGAGCTACAGGAAGGTGTGTGAGGCATCAGGGCTGCAACACAGGGCTGGAGACTGATCCCACGGGCACCACTGAGAGTCATCAAAAAGACAACCAATATCACCTAACATTTGTAGGCTTATCACCTCTGTGCTTCCTTCTGTCTGTGTTTCATTGTGGAACACATGGTGAGTATTGACCAAACATCTCAGGCCCATATGAAGCAATGAGCAGCAAAAAGCTGAATTCCAAATGTGCAAGATTCCTAGAGGATTTAATTTCTTTTTCCTTCTCTTCAGACATGACCCCTTCAGGAGTAATGACAGGCTGAGGGTCTTGAAAGCATAGCTCAGACCATTTCTCGGAAAGAGGAACTCCCTGGAGCTGCTTCTGGGACTCATGTGCAGGTCGTCACAGGGAGACTCCTGTCACCTGCTATCGCTGTCAGCAGTGGGACCAGAGAGAAATCTTACTCAGTCCCACTGGGCCAGTGCCCCAAGGCACCCAAATCTCTACACTCAGATCTGCTGCCCTACTGCTTCTGCCTTCAGCCAGCAAATTATCTCATCCCACAGCTTCCTCTCTTCCCTCAAGATTCCCTTTGCAGCTCCATGAAGCAGCAGGCAAAGCAAGGAGACAGCACAGACCTGCTGCAGCTGGAGTACAGCTGCAGACCAAGGCCAAGAGAAGGCTGCTCTCAAATCTTGATCCTCTCAGTGCCTCTGGAGTGGTTTCCCAGGTGCCCTTTGGCCCCCTGGGCCGTCGGGGCTCAGAAGCACCAGCAAGATTCCCTTCTTACCTCCCTTAACGCTGAGGGGGAGACAGAGTGACCGGGGCCTTTCTTACCAGTCATCGCTGCGGAGCAGGGAGAGTGCCTGGAGCAAGGACTGCTGTGGGTCAGGAGAGGCTGTGTCCTTGTGCCCGTGCCCACGGAGCAGCTCCTCTCGGCGCTGGGCACCAGGGGCCTTCTGCGAGGTCACTGTGAGGAGAGGGTCAGCCCTGAGCGCTGCCGCCCCGGGCAAGGCACCCGCCATGGAGCGGCTGCAGCCCCAGCTCCAGCCAGGGCTCCATGGGCTGCAAATGGCTCCGGCTCAGACAGCTCCCTGCTCTCCTGGCTCCCTGGGCTCCTTGCTTTCTGCCAGCCTCCCCAGCTGGGCACAGCTCCAGGCTGAACCTGACCATTGCCCACACAGCAATTGCCAGCTCCCAGGTGCCACAGGCAGCACAGCCAGCGGCAGGTTCCTGAGGCCGCAGAGCTCCCACTCCCTGCCAGACAGGGCCGAGCAGTGGGAATGGCTACCCCAGGAGGGAACCCCAGGGGCCTCTCTTGTCCCAGCACCCTGATTTCCCCCAGCTCTGAGGACTGAGGCACTCTGCAACTCCCTGAGGAAAGACCTGCAGCTGCCTCGTGATAGCACCAAGCCGAGCCTGAACAACCCAGCCCTGCTGGGCCCGGCTGAATCCCCATGGAGCAACTCCCAGGGAACAGCCAGAGCTGACCCTTCACCCCTGACAGCGCTTCTGCTCCCACTGACTCCAAATATTCTAGACAGCAGGCAGCTGAGTGCACACACATTTTAGCCTACTCTTGGGAAAGGAGTTGTTTATGGATTTTGTTCTTTCCAAGCATCAGGAATCTTTACTCTTTCCGAGGTACACACTGGCTGTATTTCAACAATGCTGAGGTGAAATTTATTTGCAGTCAAATGGATGTGTTTGAACATTGTGCGATGCCAAAGCTTTCCCTTGTGGAAAAATGCAATTTCTAATCTAGAGGCTTGATAAAAAAGTCTTCAAATTGTCAACTGAGGATAAAAATATTCAGATACAGATGCAAATTGTTGGTAGACACACTCTCTTGATAATCAGTTCTCCTGGGTTTACCCTAACTGAATTTTTTGGAAAGGTAAAAAATATAAAATGTATAAGAAAAATCAGATAATAAATGCATTTCTTATGAAACCCATTTGTCATCAAAAGCACTGTCCCTCAAAAATTTCATGTCCTGCACTCAAAAGCTCATTTTCTAATGTGTAGATGAAAACATCAGCGATATCTAAAATGATGGAGTATAAATATGGCACAGAATCTAGATGAAGTGCTCTAGACTCGGTAGGGTTTTTGTGATACCTTGCATGTTCTCACAAATTATGAGGGAACTGTGACATCAAAAATATTCAGACAGGAACTAATCTGGATGTCACTGACGTACCCCTGTCACTGACATCAGTGATGTCACTGCAGAAGTATGTAGACATCCACATCTAGATTCCATATGAATGGAGAGCCCCAGTCAGGCTAGTTCTGCTCAATTCTGAACATGGAAGTAGCATCACTAGGAAAGAGCACTCCAAGTATCATTCCTAGCTCCCTTCTTATCTCACCCTACTTGGGATCACAGCACAGGCCAGCTACCCACAAAGGAGAGACAAGAGCCACTAGGGACTGTCTGCTGTGCATTTCCTGCAGACAGCAAACAGCCTGGGGGCACCAGGCAGCCCCTCCTGGCTCTCATCTGCTCCACACGGCCGCTGTATTAGGGTGCGCTGACACAGGAGGCACTGCTTGTTCCCTCTTGGCATTGCAGGCTGTGGGATGGCAGCAGCCAGGAGCCATTGGGCACTTCTGGGAGCTGCAGCACAACGGCACCAAGCCACTGACTGCCATGCAGAGACAGCCCTTGCTGGGACAGCAGAAAAGCTGGCTGCAGAGCCGGACAGCAGCACAGGCAGAGGGCCCCGATGGTGAGTGGACAACTGATCGTGGTGGTACTCGTAGGTGCACAGTGAGCACAGCCTGGCACACTGCCCCACAGCTCATCCCTGCAGTTACAGCTGCCTCCTGGCACCAGCACTGTACTTTGGACTATCAGGATGGGCAAAAGCCAGAGCTTAGGCCTTGACCACTGCTTTATTCAGCTCAACTTTCCAATGGATCTCTAAGAACCAACTGCTGCAGTACTACCAAGCTGGAGGAACTCAAAAGTAGATTTGCTGTTCATTCTCAGGACAGGCTATGGACCAAAGAGCCCAGCTGTGCTGGCTGAGGCAGGAGGCAGTTTGTGCACTTTGTGATAGGAAAAACCTGTGTGGGCAAAAGCTGCCATGGAGCAGGCTTACCTGAGGAGTTGCATGGGACAGTGCCTTCCTCATGGATCATGGGCACACTGGGCTGTAAGGGCACCTTGCCCTGCTTCCTCAAGACCTTCTTCTTCTCCAAGGCATTACCAGGGCGTTTTCTCTGCACACTGGAAGCTGTGCCATTGACAGGTGGTAGGCTAAAGCCTGCAGGGGTCAAAGAGGAGCTTGTAAGTAGAGGGTGCTGGACAGGGTGACGATGCAATGGGCCAGAAAACTTGCTGGAGCTGGGTATCATCTCTTTGTTATCCCAAAGAGCTTCAAGTAGAACACTGGCACACTAACACAGGACAAGGATCACAGAATCAAAGAATCCGAGAAGAGTTTGGATTGGAAGGCCTCTTTAACCACCATCTAGTCCAACCCGTGGGAGCAGGCACATTTTCATTTACATCAGGTTCCTAGAGGCCCATGTAAACTGGTCTTGAATCCCTTCAAGGATGGATCAACAACAGATTCTGTGGGCATACCCTTCCAGCATTTCATCGCCTGCATAATAAAAAATTCTCCCCAATATTAATCTAAATCTACCCTCTTCTAGTTTAAAACCAAACTGCAGTGATGCTTCCACTAAGAAACAAGGAAAACCCAGCGCTGCTTTGCTTTTGCTTTCCTGTTTCAG
This sequence comes from Luscinia luscinia, assembly GCA_034336685.1. NCBI lineage: Eukaryota > Metazoa > Chordata > Aves > Passeriformes > Muscicapidae > Luscinia > Luscinia luscinia. Next base: position 16,724 of record JAKWBO010000884.1, read on the forward strand.
AGGCTGGCTGGGGAAGCTCCCGAGAGAAAGTGCAGATAACCCTGCGTGATGCCCTGGGGCTGAGTGCTGCCCCCGAAGGTCCCTGCTGCAGCCCTCGGGGCAGCACACAGCGCTGCAGCCAGAGCCCCCAGCCGGGATTCACTCGGCAACGGGAACGCTCCTGGCTCCTGGGGCACAACAGCAGCACTGCCTCGGGGCTTCAGCACAGCTCTGCAGCGCCAGCTCCTCGGCAGGGAGTGGGGGGAGAAGGGTCTCTGGTGTTTTCATTAGGAGGAGTTGAATTTGGTTTCTTCTACATTGCACCTTGGTTGAAAACCATTCTTCTGGACTCACCTTCCCTGGAAGCTGCTCTCCAGGAAAGAGTCTGAAGCCTCCAGTTGACTTTGCAAGGGAGTGTTCTACTCTGAATGACTTTAGAGGTGAAGGTGGGAAGCTGATATTCTGTTACCGACTCAGTGAGGCCATGGGCAAGACACTTCATGCCTCTGGATTTCTCTTTGGGGAATGGAAATCAATCCTATGCAAGCTTCCACTCACATGAAAGCAGAACAGTCCCCCAGTCTGATTGCAGCGCTGTGCAAAGGGCAAGCAAGTGGTCAAAAGGACCACAAGTGTAGGCAGCACTTACTTGCTTCAGCTGCATCCCTGGGCTCAACGGTCTGTGGAGGCAGCTGCAAGGATGTTTTCTCTTTTCTCCTTTTCTTCATCTCTTTCTCAAAAATCTCCACATCCTTTGGCTCTAAGTTCTTTTCAGCCAACTTGCACAATGCAGCACGGATCTAGTTGCAATGGAAATACATCACAAACTGTAAGCAGAGACACACAAACCAAGCACTACACCTCATCAGGAGCACAGAGTCCATAGAGTGCCACAGATTTTAATCTAGCTCCATATACATTGCAATAGTTTCAGGAGAATGTCTCCCATCCTCACCTTGGCAGTTACACACAGTGAGGTGGAACACTTCAGTGCCACAACCTTACACTGCTCCAACTGCAACCTATGACAGGAAGCCCTGCTTGAAGCATGCAAGTCATAGGAATGCTTCCAGACAAATGAAGAGCTCCTATGACCAGTGAGCAGGCAGTTCAGTTCCTACAGGCCATGGCAGGAGAATAAAAACCGTGTGCAACACGCAGCAAGGAGGGGTAATTAGCTGTTGCTTAACACCCATGGCCAGGAATTGCAGCTGTTTCTCACTTCCTGGCTTCTGGAGGACTCCGCTCTGAAGGACTCTGGATGACTTGGTCTCTGAGACCAGGACACCAAAAGGAGTCATGCGAAAACAAGTTGCAGAAACATTGATATTATTGAGCAGAAAAGTTGAGAATGAGAGGGCTGTGAGATACAGCCAGAAAGGTAACCAGGAAAAACCCAACTCTCCCATTTTATTTTGCAGCCTTGCTTATACTCAACATTAGAATCTTTGCTTCTCTGCTTCTCAGGGTGCCCTTTGCCAACGTTCACTGGTGTGTAGCTTGCTCTGCCATTCAGAACTTCTCTAAAATGGCCTTTGCACATAAAGAATGCTTCAGGCATGACCTTAGCACCATCTCCAAACCAGTGACTTTGGCACCACTGGAAATAGCCAAGCAATTGCTCTGTAGCTGTAAAATACATTCCCAAGAGAATCCCCATTCCCCAAGAGTGGAAGATTAGGATTTTCAGGGACATTTTGGGCCAAGCACTAAAGAGACACTGGCAAGGAAGTCTGCTCATCCCTGTCCTTATCCCTTACCTTTCCAAAGCCGTCCCTCAGGTCTTGGTCACTTGTAAGTCCAGGACTGCTGGGACGATCCGTCTCCTTGGCCTGGCTCAGTGGGATGCCTGGTACTGGAAGCAAAGGCTCCTGTAAATCTCTGGCAGACTTCAACCCCCAAAAAGCCTCATGCTGGGCAACAGGCAAGACAGGTTCCAGACTGCAGAGCTCTCATAAGACACAGAGATGGTGCATGAGAGCAGCAAGGTACGTATGCCTAGAACCCTCTCCCAGTGGTTGGGCTACTGGCAGCAGACATGGCATTACTGTGTTGGCCAGCAGACTGAAACCTGCTGCATGACGAAGGCCTCAGCCCCCAATGCTGGAGAGCCTCTGTGTTTGATAGAGAAGAGCAGAGATGGAGATTGCTCTTGACAGAGATTCTTATCTGCCCTTATGCTGATTTTAGTAAACATCTTCTTTCCGGTTCCTAAAAGAACTCCCGGTTTCTAATACCTGTGTGCATTTAGATCAACATTTTATTCTCTTTCTTGGAATATTTTAGAGCACATCAAAAGAAAAGCTTAGGATTTCAGGAGTGTTACCCAAACATAAATTGTCTTCTTGACACTAGATAATTTGTTTTCCCCAAGGATTTTCATTCTAAACTGTATGAGCTTGGGCCACTTTTGGGCCAGCACGACTAAAAGCTGATTTTCTTAATGCAAGTAGAACAATGTAACACATTATGAAATACTCTCCAACATAGATGTTAAAATTCAGACAACTAATCATTCTATATAACACCTTTTAACCTTCACAGAGGTTAAAAACAAGTGGCAGCAAAGTAGAATAAACCAATGTTGTAATTCAAAATTTTTTGCCTTTGTAGAATGCTCAGCTTAGTAAGAAAGGGGAGTTAGATACGGGCTTTGAGGAAGGAGAGCAATTCTAGATGGAAGGCAAAACCTTGGAAAATAAGTGCATCTGGGAAGTTGCCAGGGAAACTACTGACCCCAGGGTAACCTCCTTGGCAACACTGCAGTCAGTCAGATCTGCAAAATGGGCACCCAAAATTTAACAGAGGCTGCAATGCAAACCTAAAGCATCTGAAGATCCCCATTCCGTGGGACACATTTCCTGGAAACTTCTAAAGAGCTGCACAGGGAAACATGCTCCTGCCAGCAGCCCCTTGAGGCCCTTGGCCAGGGCCACACCCTGACCCACTTGCACAGAGCTCCCAGGGGAGCAGCCTGGCCTCTGGGCTGCCCTGGGACAGCAGGGAGCCCAGAGCCCTGTGCTTTCCAGCAATGGCTCAGCTGCACATGCAGCCTCCTGCTCCTCTCCCTGCCCCACAGCTGAGCAGCCCTACAGCTCCACGGGGCACTGGGAGCAGCACAGCTCATGGCAGGGGCCACCTGCAGGGCAGAACTGTTCCCTGGCAATGGGCACAGGCTCTCCAGGCTGGCACAAGACCCTTCCTCGTGCCAGAGAGCGGCCCAGCTCCCACCTTACCTCTTGGAGCATCACTGGCCCCACTGAGGACAGGGACTGCCAAAGGGTCCCCAGGGACTGCTGAGAGCAGATCCTTGAGGGCAGGATTGCAGGACCCAAAGGCTGTGAGCAGGGAACTGCAATGCTGAGCAAGACCTGGGCTATTTGGAGGCAGCAGAAAGGCCAAGGCCTGAGCCCAGGCCTGGCCCAGCAGGATCTGTCCCTCATGGGTTGCTCGGGGCTGTTCCTGAGGCACTGGGATGTGAGGGGCAGCAAGGACAAATGTCATCAACTTGCAGCCCTGCCAGGCTGCTCAGGGAGGGCCAAGGCAGCAGCAAAGTGCATCCACTGCAAGGAAAATTCCTTCTGTGGGGTTCCAGAGGCGCTGCCCAGCCCAGGGCACAAAGGCCTGGGTGCCTCTGGCCCTGCCAGCCCTGCCCAGCCCTTGGCCTTTTCTCTTTCTGTGGGCCCCTGCCCCGCCGAAAAGCAGCTTGGCTGCACCCGGCTCAAGAAGGATTCCCCCTCCCTCCCTCCCGCTGCTGCTGCCGCTGCTGCTGGTGCTGCGGAGCCACCGGAGCACGCGACCCTTCTTCCATGGCCTCCGCAAACCCAACGGAGGAGCTGCCGCGCGCCCCGCGGAACGAAACAAACAAAGAAAGAAATAAACAATGAAGCAACTTCCTATTAGAGAAAGAACCAAATAAAGCAATGTAGGAATACAGAAGACTGTTGGCTTGTGGCTTTTTCTTTAGGTGAGATGAAGCATTTGGTGGGGAAGAATTGCCTCTTCTGACAGTTTTGCTGGTGTGGACAGGAGCAGAGCACTTAAATTTCAAGTAGAAAGGAGAAATCGTGTCAGTATTGTCATCTCTTTTCATTCTCTGTTGAGACAGTTGCAGGCTGCCAAAAGACATGATCTGCAATGTGGAACTTGGTGCCAAGTTTCTTTTCCTGCCAGAAGATGAGGAGGGGAGGTATCCCAACATCACGGGGTCATGAGATGCTTTGGCTTGGAAGGGACTTGGAAGATCACATCGCTGCAACCCCCGTGCTGTGCCTGGGGACCCCTTGTACCAGACTGACTTGTCCTGAGCTCCATCGAGCCTGGCCTCGTACACTGTCAGGGATGGGGCATGCACAGCTTCTCTGGGTAGCGTGTTCCCAGAAAGTCTCTTTTCTGAATCTCTCATCTAAAGCTAATCTCTTTCACTTTGTATCCATTCTCCCTTGTGCTCTCTCTGCCTGCCCTTGTACAAAGTCCCTCTCCAGCTTTCTTGTAGGTTGCCATCAGGTACTGGAAGGCCGCAGTTGGGTCAAGCCTAAGCCTAAGTCTCTTTTGCAGGCTGAAGAAGCCCGGCTGTGCAGCTCTTGCAGCACCTCGGTGTCCCTGCTGGGCTCCAGCTCGAGCGTGTCCCTGTCCTTGCCGGCCATGCAGGGTTGTTGATGCAGAGTCAGATGAAGCTTCAGGGTGTGCCTGCCACACTCAATGAGCTCCTTGCCTTCTTCTGCGTTGTTGATAGAGAATTAGAAGTTATAGATCAGGTAACAGGGACAGAGTGAGTGAGGTGAACACACAGGTGAACACACAGCTTTACAATCAACCCATCTAATGGGTGGCCACTAGACAGCGGCCCAGCTCCCACCTTACGTCTGTATGAGGTTGAGCCCTGCTGGCCCTTCCCCTTGTCCTCCTCCCTGGCAGTGACCCTGGGGGCAGCGCTGCTCAGCTGCCCCTGCCGAGGCTCCTGGGCCAAGGCCCCCTGAGCCAGCTGGGAGCCCAGACCTCCATTCCCAAGGCCGGGGTTCCGCACATAGGTCTCCATGCTGAACAATTCAGCCAGTTTCCGTGGGAACAGAGGCATCCCAGGTCCTATCGCACACCAAGGGCTCTTTCCCTTCATCCTCTGGGTTTGTGCTGTAGATCAGGTACAAGAGAAGAAGTGAGTTAGTTTAACTCACGCCTGTACTATCAATCCATCTAATGGGTGGGGAATTCAAAGCATATTTCAGTTACTGAAAAGATTGGTTGTTTTTTATTTTTCATGAAACTAGTATCAGCTGAATTTCTCTGATCAATGTGGAACTGGCAAGCCAGGAGAGAAAGGTTCTACGACTTGATGCGTTGCCCATTGCCTCCCCACTAGTACAGGATCCCTTTCCTTCCAAGGAGTTGGAAACTCACAGTGGTCTCTAGAATTTGACACTGTCTAGCAAGTAATTGTTTTCAAAAGTCATTTTCAAGGCCATTATTTCTGTAACTCCCACTCAGTTCTAACTTGGGTTTTTCATTTTTGGGATTTTGTTTATTTCTCTTTACAACAAAGGAAGTGCTGGTACACAAACAATGGCACCACGAGTTATACTCAAAAAAAAAAAAAAAGAAAAAAAAGCTTTGCTTTCCCCATTAGATATCCCCAGTAATGGGCAAACCTCTAACAGAAGGGAATAAAGTGGTCATCCACAAGTTTCACTTTTGCTCTACTTCACTCTTTGAGGGGTTTATTCCCTGCCTTCTTTCCTGCAGAAACACCTAAAACTAACAAAAACATGACCTGCCTCAAGACATTTCTGATTATGCCTAAGACTGACAAATGAAATTTTGATTCATTGGCATAGCAGAGGGCAGGTCATTCTGAAATACTCTTCAACAGGGCTGTCAGAAATAAGACAACTAATCGTTCTTTACATGGCTTCACACAGCAGAAAATCATAGGGCAGCAAAGCAGTAACAGGGGGAAAATGTTCTTAAAGCTGGATCCTTTTCTCATGTAGAATGTTCTGGTCAGTACTAAAAGAGAGACTGGCAAAGTCTAGTGAGTAGGGGCATTTCTAGTTGAGAATGAGTCCAGCAAAAACGTCACCTTACTTACTGAGCAATACTTCTCCCCAGCTGCATTAAGCCATCCACCTGCATATCAGCAATAAGGAGTCATTCCAAGGGGCTGTACTGAGGATTTGGCAGAAATAACCCTGAGCAAAGGGACTGGTGGATCTGATCCCTTTTTCTGCATCAGCAAAATTATTTCTTCAAGTCTCATCACTCCTATCAGATCATGACCAGTGATGGCAAAGGAACAGCAACAGACTTTCACTGAGGCTTTCAACTTGAAAGCATTGGCTGACCTGGCACCAGAGACCGCATTTTGTCTGGCACAATTCTACTTGTCAGGCATCAGGCAAGGCAGGGACAGGGGACAAGGCAGAAGGCATCTCCTCCCCCAGCCTCAGCCTGCAACACTGACCCAGAGAGAGAGAGTCGGGCAAGAGATTGGTCATCATGAACCTGCCATAGGTGACTTTGGGTTTGTGCTGTGAGAGCATGACAAGCTCAGACCCTGCATAGGCTGCATCCATTTGGAAGTCTCCTTCTCCTTAACTGGAAAATTCAAAAAGGACTTTCTGTCACAGGAGTTTCCCTGTTTCTCAAGTGCAAAATCAGTCAGTACCCATAATCATAATCCTCCTTCAGATGTCCAAGGGTCCAGCTCAGAAACTGCCCCAAGGAAAGATTTTCTTTTACAAGGACAGGAGGAAGGAGTGGGAACATTTCTCATTTCATGCTAAATGCCTTCATTTTCCCTATGAATTTTTACACTAGAAAGGCTGCATGGAAATAAAAGGCATGTGCAGGATGGAGAGGAATGTTTCCTTTTCCTGCGCTGCATTCCCAGGGCCTCAAGGTCCCACTCCAGCCCCTGTCACTCAACACTTCACACTGGAAGAATTTTCACTGCACCACTGGAGCACACTCACAGTGACGGGGCTCTGGGAGGTGTCCACTGAGCCCATCAAGGCATCAAAATGAATTTACAGAAATTTTTGAAAGAATGGTTTTTAACCAAGGCTTCCAAAAGTCACCTCGGAGTCAAGATTCCAATTGTCATTTTAGGACAGACATGCCCTGTACCTACCTGAATGTTCAGAGCTCTCTCTGCTTCTGCTGCTGGATCTTGGCCTTGAGAAAATGGAGGACAAAAGAACATATGAGGAGGGAGAAAGCAAAGGGAGGGAAGAGGTGTAGCATGAAAGCAGACAAACCTTCCTAGAGCTTGGTCACTCTGATGAAGGATACAATGCAACACATAAACCCGACAAGACTCAAAGCTGATTAATTGTCCTTAAGCTTTCAGTTACTGCAGTTAGACAGAGCTGGCCAAGCTCCAGCAAAAACACAGCAGTCATTCTTCAACTTGCATCATAACTCCCCAATCCTGCTGTGTCTCCTTTTGGAGCCAAGTGGCTCCTACAGCCTCTCTGAAGCAGCAAGAGCTGCTAAGCTGAGACACGAGTCTGTATGGAGGGCAGCTGCTTTGGTACTGCTGCCAAAGCTTGACTTTGCCGGCTGGTGCCTTACGCTGGTGTCAGGCTTGTGCTACATGTGGTCAGAGCAATGCT
>JAKWBO010000885.1:0-24291 GCA_034336685.1 Luscinia luscinia
TCTGTGCAGAGCACCTCAGTGCAGTGTGGTTTCCTTAATGGCGGTTTGTAGCAGAAGCGATTTCAGGCTGAGGAGGTGAAGTGCCGTCTACCCCTCTCACAGAACACTCTGCTGGGAAGTTCTGCTACTGCCAAAACACGCCTGGCATGTGCACTTTTCTTCTAAAACCTCTCTACCATAGCAATATTCTCTGCTTCTTGAAAGCATACCATACACTCTTTCCACTATGCATAGCGAAGAGCACTGCAGTGCACCTAAAGCTAAAGCGAAAGTGTGCACAGCACACCACAGATCTCACTTTGCACTACACCTAGAAATGGCTTCTCTGCATCACTGATATCTAGCACAGAAATCTGCACGACGAATAACTATGTTGTAGCTAAGCTGGTTCTGGCATATCCTGCTTCATACCACTAGTCCCTGACAACCGGTATTCTGTGCAGAGCACCTCAGTGCAGTGTGGTTTCCTTAATGGCGGTTTGTAGCAAGAAGCGATTTCAGGCTGAGGGAGGTGAAGTGCCGTCTACCCCTCTCACAGAACACTCTGCTGGGAAGTTCTGCTACTGCCAAAACACGCCTGGCATGTGCACTTTTCTTCTAAAACCTCTCTACCATAGCAATATTCTCTGCTTCTTGAAAGCATACCATACACTCTTTCCACTATGCATAGCGAAGAGCACTGCAGTGCACCTAAAGCTAAAGCGAAAGTGTGCACAGCACACCACAGATCTCACTTTGCACTACACCTAGAAATGGCTTCTCTGCATCACTGATATCTAGCACAGAAATCTGCACGACGAATAACTATGTTGTAGCTAAGCTGGTTCTGGCATATCCTGCTTCATACCACTAGTCCCTGACAACCGGTGTTCTGTGCAGAGCACCTCAGTGCAGTGTGGTTTCCTTAATGGCGGTTTGTAGCAGAAGCGATTTCAGGCTGAGGAGGTGAAGTGCCGTCTACCCCTCTCACAGAACACTCTGCTGGGAAGTTCTGCTACTGCCAAAACACGCCTGGCATGTGCACTTTTCTTCTAAAACCTCTCTACCATAGCAATATTCTCTGCTTCTTGAAAGCATACCATACACTCTTTCCACTATGCATAGCGAAGAGCACTGCAGTGCACCTAAAGCTAAAGCGAAAGTGTGCACAGCACACCACAGATCTCACTTTGCACTACACCTAGAAATGGCTTCTCTGCATCACTGATATCTAGCACAGAAATCTGCACGACGAATAACTATGTTGTAGCTAAGCTGGTTCTGGCATATCCTGCTTCATACCACTAGTCCCTGACAACCGGTGTTCTGTGCAGAGCACCTCAGTGCAGTGTGGTTTCCTTAATGGCGGTTTTGTAGCAGAAGCGATTTCAGGCTGAGGAGGTGAAGTGCCGTCTACCCCTCTCACAGAACACTCTGCTGGGAAGTTCTGCTACTGCCAAAACACGCCTGGCATGTGCACTTTTCTTCTAAAACCTCTCTACCATAGCAATATTCTCTGCTTCTTGAAAGCATACCATACACTCTTTCCACTATGCATAGCGAAGAGCACTGCAGTGCACCTAAAGCTAAAGCGAAAGTGTGCACAGCACACCACAGATCTCACTTTGCACTACACCTAGAAATGGCTTCTCTGCATCACTGATATCTAGCACAGAAATCTGCACGACGAATAACTATGTTGTAGCTAAGCTGGTTCTGGCATATCCTGCTTCATACCACTAGTCCCTGACAACCGGTGTTCTGTGCAGAGCACCTCAGTGCAGTGTGGTTTCCTTAATGGCGGTTTGTAGCAAGAAGCGATTTCAGGCTGAGGAGGTGAAGTGCCGTCTACCCCTCTCACAGAACACTCTGCTGGGAAGTTCTGCTACTGCCAAAACACGCCTGGCATGTGCACTTTTCTTCTAAAACCTCTCTACCATAGCAATATTCTCTGCTTCTTGAAAGCATACCATACACTCTTTCCACTATGCATAGCGAAGAGCACTGCAGTGCACCTAAAGCTAAAGCGAAAGTGTGCACAGCACACCACAGATCTCACTTTGCACTACACCTAGAAATGGCTTCTCTGCATCACTGATATCTAGCACAGAAATCTGCACGACGAATAACTATGTTGTAGCTAAGCTGGTTCTGGCATATCCTGCTTCATACCACTAGTCCCTGACAACCGGTATTCTGTGCAGAGCACCTCAGTGCAGTGTGGTTTCCTTAATGGCGGTTTGTAGCAAGAAGCGATTTCAGGCTGAGGGAGGTGAAGTGCCGTCTACCCCTCTCACAGAACACTCTGCTGGGAAGTTCTGCTACTGCCAAAACACGCCTGGCATGTGCACTTTTCTTCTAAAACCTCTCTACCATAGCAATATTCTCTGCTTCTTGAAAGCATACCATACACTCTTTCCACTATGCATAGCGAAGAGCACTGCAGTGCACCTAAAGCTAAAGCGAAAGTGTGCACAGCACACCACAGATCTCACTTTGCACTACACCTAGAAATGGCTTCTCTGCATCACTGATATCTAGCACAGAAATCTGCACGACGAATAACTATGTTGTAGCTAAGCTGGTTCTGGCATATCCTGCTTCATACCACTAGTCCCTGACAACCGGTGTTCTGTGCAGAGCACCTCAGTGCAGTGTGGTTTCCTTAATGGCGGTTTGTAGCAAGAAGCGATTTCAGGCTGAGAGGTGAAGTGCCGTCTACCCCTCTCACAGAACACTCTGCTGGGAAGTTCTGCTACTGCCAAAACACGCCTGGCATGTGCACTTTTCTTCTAAAACCTCTCTACCATAGCAATATTCTCTGCTTCTTGAAAGCATACCATACACTCTTTCCACTATGCATAGCGAAGAGCACTGCAGTGCACCTAAAGCTAAAGCGAAAGTGTGCACAGCACACCACAGATCTCACTTTGCACTACACCTAGAAATGGCTTCTCTGCATCACTGATATCTAGCACAGAAATCTGCACGACGAATAACTATGTTGTAGCTAAGCTGGTTCTGGCATATCCTGCTTCATACCACTAGTCCCTGACAACCGGTGTTCTGTGCAGAGCACCTCAGTGCAGTGTGGTTTCCTTAATGGCGGTTTGTAGCAAGAAGCGATTTCAGGCTGAGGAGGTGAAGTGCCGTCTACCCCTCTCACAGAACACTCTGCTGGGAAGTTCTGCTACTGCCAAAACACGCCTGGCATGTGCACTTTTCTTCTAAAACCTCTCTACCATAGCAATATTCTCTGCTTCTTGAAAGCATACCATACACTCTTTCCACTATGCATAGCGAAGAGCACTGCAGTGCACCTAAAGCTAAAGCGAGTGTGCACAGCACACCACAGATCTCACTTTGCACTACACCTAGAAATGGCTTCTCTGCATCACTGATATCTAGCACAGAAATCTGCACGACGAATAACTATGTTGTAGCTAAGCTGGTTCTGGCATATCCTGCTTCATACCACTAGTCCCTGACAACCGGTATTCTGTGCAGAGCACCTCAGTGCAGTGTGGTTTCCTTAATGGCGGTTTGTAGCAAGAAGCGATTTCAGGCTGAGGAGGTGAAGTGCCGTCTACCCCTCTCACAGAACACTCTGCTGGGAAGTTCTGCTACTGCCAAAACACGCCTGGCATGTGCACTTTTCTTCTAAAACCTCTCTACCATAGCAATATTCTCTGCTTCTTGAAAGCATACCATACACTCTTTCCACTATGCATAGCGAAGAGCACTGCAGTGCACCTAAAGCTAAAGCGAAAGTGTGCACAGCACACCACAGATCTCACTTTGCACTACACCTAGAAATGGCTTCTCTGCATCACTGATATCTAGCACAGAAATCTGCACGACGAATAACTATGTTGTAGCTATGCTGGTTCTGGCATATCCTGCTTCATACCACTAGTCCCTGACAACCGGTATTCTGTGCAGAGCACCTCAGTGCAGTGTGGTTTCCTTAATGGCGGTTTGTAGCAAGAAGCGATTTCTGGCTGAGGAGGTGAAGTGCCGTCTACCCTCTCACAGAACACTCTGCTGGGAAGTTCTGCTACTGCCAAAACACGCCTGGCATGTGCACTTTTCTTCTAAAACCTCTCTACCATAGCAATATTCTCTGCTTCTTGAAAGCATACCATACACTCTTTCCACTATGCATAGCGAAGAGCACTGCAGTGCACCTAAAGCTAAAGCGAAAGTGTGCACAGCACACCACAGATCTCACTTTGCACTACACCTAGAAATGGCTTCTCTGCATCACTGATATCTAGCACAGAAATCTGCACGACGAATAACTATGTTGTAGCTAAGCTGGTTCTGGCATATCCTGCTTCATACCACTAGTCCTGACAACCGGTATTCTGTGCAGAGCACCTCAGTGCAGTGTGGTTTCCCTAATCGCGGTTTGTAGCAGAAGCGATTTCTGGCTGAGGGAGGTGAAGTGCCGTCTACCCCTCTCACAGAACACTCTGCTGGGAAGTTCTGCTACTGCCAAAACACGCCTGGCATGTGCACTTTTCTTCTAAAACCTCTCTACCATAGCAATATTCTCTGCTTCTTGAAAGCATACCATACACTCTTTCCACTATGCATAGCGAAGAGCACTGCAGTGCACCTAAAGCTAAAGCGAAAGTGTGCACAGCACACCACAGATCTCACTTTGCACTACACCTAGAAATGGCTTCTCTGCATCACTGATATCTAGCACAGAAATCTGCCCGACGAATAACTATGTTGTAGCTATGCTGGTTCTGGCATATCCTGCTTCATACCACTAGTCCCTGACAACCGGTATTCTGTGCAGAGCACCTCAGTGCAGTGTGGTTTCCTTAATGGCGGTTTGTAGCAAGAAGCGATTTCTGGCTGAGGAGGTGAAGTGCCGTCTACCCCTCTCACAGAACACTCTGCTGGGAAGTTCTGCTACTGCCAAAACACGCCTGGCATGTGCACTTTTCTTCTAAAACCTCTCTACCATAGCAATATTCTCTGCTTCTTGAAAGCATACCATCCCTCTTTCCACTATGCATAGCGAAGAGCACTGCAGTGCACCTAAAGCTAAAGCGAAAGTGTGCACAGCACACCACAGATCTCACTTTGCACTACACCTAGAAATGGCTTCTCTGCATCACTGATATCTAGCACAGAAATCTGCACGACGAATAACTATGTTGTAGCTAAGCTGGTTCTGGCATATCCTGCTTCATACCACTAGTCCCTGACAACCGGTATTCTGTGCAGAGCACCTCAGTGCAGTGTGGTTTCCTTAATGGCGGTTTGTAGCAGAAGCGATTTCTGGCTGAGGAGGTGAAGTGCCGTCTACCCCTCTCACAGAACACTCTGCTGGGAAGTTCTGCTACTGCCAAAACACGCCTGGCATGTGCACTTTTCTTCTAAAACCTCTCTACCATAGCAATATTCTCTGCTTCTTGAAAGCATACCATCCACTCTTTCCACTATGCATAGCGAAGAGCACTGCAGTGCACCTAAAGCTAAAGCGAAAGTGGGCACAACACACCACAGATCTCACTTTGCACTACACCTAGAAATGGCTTCTCTGCATCACTGATATCTAGCACAGAAATCTGCACGACGAATAACTATGTTGTAGCTATGCTGGTTCTGGCATATCCTGCTTCATACCACTAGTCCCTGACAACCGGTATTCTGTGCAGAGCACCTCAGTGCAGTGTGGTTTCCTTAATGGCGGTTTGTAGCAAGAAGCGATTTCTGGCTGAGGGAGGTGAAGTGCCGTCTACCCCTCTCACAGAACACTCTGCTGGGAAGTTCTGCTACTGCCAAAACACGCCTGGCATGTGCACTTTTCTTCTAAAACCTCTCTACCATAGCAATATTCTCTGCTTCTTGAAAGCATACCATCCACTCTTTCCACTATGCATAGCGAAGAGCACTGCAGTGCACCTAAAGCTAAAGCGAAAGTGTGCACAGCACACCACAGATCTCACTTTGCACTACACCTAGAAATGGCTTCTCTGCATCACTGATATCTAGCACAGAAATCTGCACGACGAATAACTATGTTGTAGCTATGCTGGTTCTGGCATATCCTGCTTCATACCACTAGTCCCTGACAACCGGTATTCTGTGCAGAGCACCTCAGTGCAGTGTGGTTTCCTTAATGGCGGTTTGTAGCAAGAAGCGATTTCTGGCTGAGGGAGGTGAAGTGCCGTCTACCCCTCTCACAGAACACTCTGCTGGGAAGTTCTGCTACTGCCAAAACACGCCTGGCATGTGCACTTTTCTTCTAAAACCTCTCTACCATAGCAATATTCTCTGCTTCTTGAAAGCATACCATACACTCTTTCCACTATGCATAGCGAAGAGCACTGCAGTGCACCTAAAGCTAAAGCGAAAGTGTGCACAGCACACCACAGATCTCACTTTGCACTACACCTAGAAATGGCTTCTCTGCATCACTGATATCTAGCACAGAAATCTGCACGACGAATAACTATGTTGTAGCTAAGCTGGTTCTGGCATATCCTGCTTCATACCACTAGTCCCTGACAACCGGTATTCTGTGCAGAGCACCTCAGTGCAGTGTGGTTTTCCTTAATGGCGGTTTGTAGCAAGAAGCGATTTCTGGCTGAGGAGGTGAAGTGCCGTCTACCCCTCTCACAGAACACTCTGCTGGGAAGTTCTGCTACTGCCAAAACACGCCTGGCATGTGCACTTTTCTTCTAAAACCTCTCTACCATAGCAATATTCTCTGCTTCTTGAAAGCATACCATACACTCTTTCCACTATGCATAGCGAAGAGCACTGCAGTGCACCTAAAGCTAAAGCGAAAGTGTGCACAGCACACCACAGATCTCACTTTGCACTACACCTAGAAATGGCTTCTCTGCATCACTGATATCTAGCACAGAAATCTGCACGACGAATAACTATGTTGTAGCTATGCTGGTTCTGGCATATCCTGCTTCATACCACTAGTCCCTGACAACCGGTATTCTGTGCAGAGCACCTCAGTGCAGTGTGGTTTCCTTAATGGCGGTTTGTAGCAGAAGCGATTTCTGGCTGAGGAGGTGAAGTGCCGTCTACCCCTCTCACAGAACACTCTGCTGGGAAGTTCTGCTACTGCCAAAACACGCCTGGCATGTGCACTTTTCTTCTAAAACCTCTCTACCATAGCAATATTCTCTGCTTCTTGAAAGCATACCATACACTCTTTCCACTATGCATAGCGAAGAGCACTGCAGTGCACCTAAAGCTAAAGCGAAAGTGTGCACAGCACACCACAGATCTCACTTTGCACTACACCTAGAAATGGCTTCTCTGCATCACTGATATCTAGCACAGAAATCTGCACGACGAATAACTATGTTGTAGCTATGCTGGTTCTGGCATATCCTGCTTCATACCACTAGTCCCTGACAACCGGTATTCTGTGCAGAGCACCTCAGTGCAGTGTGGTTTCCTTAATGGCGGTTTGTAGCAAGAAGCGATTTCTGGCTGAGGGAGGTGAAGTGCCGTCTACCCCTCTCACAGAACACTCTGCTGGGAAGTTCTGCTACTGCCAAAACACGCCTGGCATGTGCACTTTTCTTCTAAAACCTCTCTACCATAGCAATATTCTCTGCTTCTTGAAAGCATACCATCCACTCTTTCCACTATGCATAGCGAAGAGCACTGCAGTGCACCTAAAGCTAAAGCGAAAGTGTGCACAGCACACCACAGATCTCACTTTGCACTACACCTAGAAATGGCTTCTCTGCATCACTGATATCTAGCACAGAAATCTGCACGACGAATAACTATGTTGTAGCTATGCTGGTTCTGGCATATCCTGCTTCATACCACTAGTCCCTGACAACCGGTATTCTGTGCAGAGCACCTCAGTGCAGTGTGGTTTCCTTAATGGCGGTTTGTAGCAAGAAGCGATTTCTGGCTGAGGGAGGTGAAGTGCCGTCTACCCCTCTCACAGAACACTCTGCTGGGAAGTTCTGCTACTGCCAAAACACGCCTGGCATGTGCACTTTTCTTCTAAAACCTCTCTACCATAGCAATATTCTCTGCTTCTTGAAAGCATACCATCCACTCTTTCCACTATGCATAGCGAAGAGCACTGCAGTGCACCTAAAGCTAAAGCGAAAGTGTGCACAGCACACCACAGATCTCACTTTGCACTACACCTAGAAATGGCTTCTCTGCATCACTGATATCTAGCACAGAAATCTGCACGACGAATAACTATGTTGTAGCTATGCTGGTTCTGGCATATCCTGCTTCATACCACTAGTCCCTGACAACTGGTATTCTGTGCAGAGCACCTCAGTGCAGTGTGGTTTCCTTAATGGCGGTTTGTAGCAAGAAGCGATTTCTGGCTGAGGGAGGTGAAGTGCCGTCTACCCCTCTCACAGAACACTCTGCTGGGAAGTTCTGCTACTGCCAAAACACGCCTGGCATGTGCACTTTTCTTCTAAAACCTCTCTACCATAGCAATATTCTCTGCTTCTTGAAAGCATACCATCCACTCTTTCCACTATGCATAGCGAAGAGCACTGCAGTGCACCTAAAGCTAAAGCGAAAGTGTGCACAGCACACCACAGATCTCACTTTGCACTACACCTAGAAATGGCTTCTCTGCATCACTGATATCTAGCACAGAAATCTGCACGACGAATAACTATGTTGTAGCTATGCTGGTTCTGGCATATCCTGCTTCATACCACTAGTCCCTGACAACCGGTATTCTGTGCAGAGCACCTCAGTGCAGTGTGGTTTCCTTAATGGCGGTTTGTAGCAAGAAGCGATTTCTGGCTGAGGGAGGTGAAGTGCCGTCTACCCCTCTCACAGAACACTCTGCTGGGAAGTTCTGCTACTGCCAAAACACGCCTGGCATGTGCACTTTTCTTCTAAAACCTCTCTACCATAGCAATATTCTCTGCTTCTTGAAAGCATACCATCCACTCTTTCCACTATGCATAGCGAAGAGCACTGCAGTGCACCTAAAGCTAAAGCGAAAGTGTGCACAGCACACCACAGATCTCACTTTGCACTACACCTAGAAATGGCTTCTCTGCATCACTGATATCTAGCACAGAAATCTGCACGACGAATAACTATGTTGTAGCTAAGCTGGTTCTGGCATATCCTGCTTCATACCACTAGTCCCTGACAACCGGTATTCTGTGCAGAGCACCTCAGTGCAGTGTGGTTTCCTTAATGGCGGTTTGTAGCAAGAAGCGATTTCTGGCTGAGGGAGGTGAAGTGCCGTCTACCCCTCTCACAGAACACTCTGCTGGGAAGTTCTGCTACTGCCAAAACACGCCTGGCATGTGCACTTTTCTTCTAAAACCTCTCTACCATAGCAATATTCTCTGCTTCTTGAAAGCATACCATACACTCTTTCCACTATGCATAGCGAAGAGCACTGCAGTGCACCTAAAGCTAAAGCGAAAGTGTGCACAGCACACCACAGATCTCACTTTGCACTACACCTAGAAATGGCTTCTCTGCATCACTGATATCTAGCACAGAAATCTGCACGACGAATAACTATGTTGTAGCTAAGCTGGTTCTGGCATATCCTGCTTCATACCACTAGTCCCTGACAACCGGTATTCTGTGCAGAGCACCTCAGTGCAGTGTGGTTTCCTTAATGGCGGTTTGTAGCAAGAAGCGATTTCTGGCTGAGGGAGGTGAAGTGCCGTCTACCCCTCTCACAGAACACTCTGCTGGGAAGTTCTGCTACTGCCAAAACACGCCTGGCATGTGCACTTTTCTTCTAAAACCTCTCTACCATAGCAATATTCTCTGCTTCTTGAAAGCATACCATACACTCTTTCCACTATGCATAGCGAAGAGCACTGCAGTGCACCTAAAGCTAAAGCGAAAGTGTGCACAGCACACCACAGATCTCACTTTGCACTACACCTAGAAATGGCTTCTCTGCATCACTGATATCTAGCACAGAAATCTGCACGACGAATAACTATGTTGTAGCTAAGCTGGTTCTGGCATATCCTGCTTCATACCACTAGTCCCTGACAACCGGTATTCTGTGCAGAGCACCTCAGTGCAGTGTGGTTTCCTTAATGGCGGTTTGTAGCAAGAAGCGATTTCTGGCTGAGGGAGGTGAAGTGCCGTCTACCCCTCTCACAGAACACTCTGCTGGGAAGTTCTGCTACTGCCAAAACACGCCTGGCATGTGCACTTTTCTTCTAAAACCTCTCTACCATAGCAATATTCTCTGCTTCTTGAAAGCATACCATCCACTCTTTCCACTATGCATAGCGAAGAGCACTGCAGTGCACCTAAAGCTAAAGCGAAAGTGTGCACAGCACACCACAGATCTCACTTTGCACTACACCTAGAAATGGCTTCTCTGCATCACTGATATCTAGCACAGAAATCTGCACGACGAATAACTATGTTGTAGCTATGCTGGTTCTGGCATATCCTGCTTCATACCACTAGTCCCTGACAACCGGTATTCTGTGCAGAGCACCTCAGTGCAGTGTGGTTTCCTTAATGGCGGTTTGTAGCAAGAAGCGATTTCTGGCTGAGGGAGGTGAAGTGCCGTCTACCCCTCTCACAGAACACTCTGCTGGGAAGTTCTGCTACTGCCAAAACACGCCTGGCATGTGCACTTTTCTTCTAAAACCTCTCTACCATAGCAATATTCTCTGCTTCTTGAAAGCATACCATCCACTCTTTCCACTATGCATAGCGAAGAGCACTGCAGTGCACCTAAAGCTAAAGCGAAAGTGTGCACAGCACACCACAGATCTCACTTTGCACTACACCTAGAAATGGCTTCTCTGCATCACTGATATCTAGCACAGAAATCTGCACGACGAATAACTATGTTGTAGCTAAGCTGGTTCTGGCATATCCTGCTTCATACCACTAGTCCCTGACAACCGGTATTCTGTGCAGAGCACCTCAGTGCAGTGTGGTTTCCTTAATGGCGGTTTGTAGCAAGAAGCGATTTCTGGCTGAGGGAGGTGAAGTGCCGTCTACCCCTCTCACAGAACACTCTGCTGGGAAGTTCTGCTACTGCCAAAACACGCCTGGCATGTGCACTTTTCTTCTAAAACCTCTCTACCATAGCAATATTCTCTGCTTCTTGAAAGCATACCATACACTCTTTCCACTATGCATAGCGAAGAGCACTGCAGTGCACCTAAAGCTAAAGCGAAAGTGTGCACAGCACACCACAGATCTCACTTTGCACTACACCTAGAAATGGCTTCTCTGCATCACTGATATCTAGCACAGAAATCTGCACGACGAATAACTATGTTGTAGCTAAGCTGGTTCTGGCATATCCTGCTTCATACCACTAGTCCCTGACAACCGGTATTCTGTGCAGAGCACCTCAGTGCAGTGTGGTTTCCTTAATGGCGGTTTGTAGCAAGAAGCGATTTCTGGCTGAGGGAGGTGAAGTGCCGTCTACCCCTCTCACAGAACACTCTGCTGGGAAGTTCTGCTACTGCCAAAACACGCCTGGCATGTGCACTTTTCTTCTAAAACCTCTCTACCATAGCAATATTCTCTGCTTCTTGAAAGCATACCATACACTCTTTCCACTATGCATAGCGAAGAGCACTGCAGTGCACCTAAAGCTAAAGCGAAAGTGTGCACAGCACACCACAGATCTCACTTTGCACTACACCTAGAAATGGCTTCTCTGCATCACTGATATCTAGCACAGAAATCTGCACGACGAATAACTATGTTGTAGCTAAGCTGGTTCTGGCATATCCTGCTTCATACCACTAGTCCCTGACAACCGGTATTCTGTGCAGAGCACCTCAGTGCAGTGTGGTTTCCTTAATGGCGGTTTGTAGCAAGAAGCGATTTCTGGCTGAGGGAGGTGAAGTGCCGTCTACCCCTCTCACAGAACACTCTGCTGGGAAGTTCTGCTACTGCCAAAACACGCCTGGCATGTGCACTTTTCTTCTAAAACCTCTCTACCATAGCAATATTCTCTGCTTCTTGAAAGCATACCATACACTCTTTCCACTATGCATAGCGAAGAGCACTGCAGTGCACCTAAAGCTAAAGCGAAAGTGTGCACAGCACACCACAGATCTCACTTTGCACTACACCTAGAAATGGCTTCTCTGCATCACTGATATCTAGCACAGAAATCTGCACGACGAATAACTATGTTGTAGCTAAGCTGGTTCTGGCATATCCTGCTTCATACCACTAGTCCCTGACAACCGGTATTCTGTGCAGAGCACCTCAGTGCAGTGTGGTTTCCTTAATGGCGGTTTGTAGCAAGAAGCGATTTCTGGCTGAGGGAGGTGAAGTGCCGTCTACCCCTCTCACAGAACACTCTGCTGGGAAGTTCTGCTACTGCCAAAACACGCCTGGCATGTGCACTTTTCTTCTAAAACCTCTCTACCATAGCAATATTCTCTGCTTCTTGAAAGCATACCATACACTCTTTCCACTATGCATAGCGAAGAGCACTGCAGTGCACCTAAAGCTAAAGCGAAAGTGTGCACAGCACACCACAGATCTCACTTTGCACTACACCTAGAAATGGCTTCTCTGCATCACTGATATCTAGCACAGAAATCTGCACGACGAATAACTATGTTGTAGCTAGCTGGTTCTGGCATATCCTGCTTCATACCACTAGTCCCTGACAACCGGTATTCTGTGCAGAGCACCTCAGTGCAGTGTGGTTTCCTTAATGGCGGTTTGTAGCAAGAAGCGATTTCAGGCTGAGGAGGTGAAGTGCCGTCTACCCCTCTCACAGAACACTCTGCTGGGAAGTTCTGCTACTGCCAAAACACGCCTGGCATGTGCACTTTTCTTCTAAAACCTCTCTACCATAGCAATATTCTCTGCTTCTTGAAAGCATACCATACACTCTTTCCACTATGCATAGCGAAGAGCACTGCAGTGCACCTAAAGCTAAAGCGAAAGTGTGCACAGCACACCACAGATCTCACTTTGCACTACACCTAGAAATGGCTTCTCTGCATCACTGATATCTAGCACAGAAATCTGCCACGACGAATAACTATGTTGTAGCTAAGCTGGTTCTGGCATATCCTGCTTCATACCACTAGTCCCTGACAACCGGTATTCTGTGCAGAGCACCTCAGTGCAGTGTGGTTTCCTTAATGGCGGTTTGTAGCAAGAAGCGATTTCAGGCTGAGGGAGGTGAAGTGCCGTCTACCCCTCTCACAGAACACTCTGCTGGGAAGTTCTGCTACTGCCAAAACACGCCTGGCATGTGCACTTTTCTTCTAAAACCTCTCTACCATAGCAATATTCTCTGCTTCTTGAAAGCATACCATACACTCTTTCCACTATGCATAGCGAAGAGCACTGCAGTGCACCTAAAGCTAAAGCGAAAGTGTGCACAGCACACCACAGATCTCACTTTGCACTACACCTAGAAATGGCTTCTCTGCATCACTGATATCTAGCACAGAAATCTGCACGACGAATAACTATGTTGTAGCTAAGCTGGTTCTGGCATATCCTGCTTCATACCACTAGTCCCTGACAACCGGTATTCTGTGCAGAGCACCTCAGTGCAGTGTGGTTTCCTTAATGGCGGTTTGTAGCAAGAAGCGATTTCAGGCTGAGGGAGGTGAAGTGCCGTCTACCCCTCTCACAGAACACTCTGCTGGGAAGTTCTGCTACTGCCAAAACACGCCTGGCATGTGCACTTTTCTTCTAAAACCTCTCTACCATAGCAATATTCTCTGCTTCTTGAAAGCATACCATACACTCTTTCCACTATGCATAGCGAAGAGCACTGCAGTGCACCTAAAGCTAAAGCGAAAGTGTGCACAGCACACCACAGATCTCACTTTGCACTACACCTAGAAATGGCTTCTCTGCATCACTGATATCTAGCACAGAAATCTGCACGACGAATAACTATGTTGTAGCTAAGCTGGTTCTGGCATATCCTGCTTCATACCACTAGTCCCTGACAACCGGTATTCTGTGCAGAGCACCTCAGTGCAGTGTGGTTTCCTTAATGGCGGTTTGTAGCAAGAAGCGATTTCAGGCTGAGGGAGGTGAAGTGCCGTCTACCCCTCTCACAGAACACTCTGCTGGGAAGTTCTGCTACTGCCAAAACACGCCTGGCATGTGCACTTTTCTTCTAAAACCTCTCTACCATAGCAATATTCTCTGCTTCTTGAAAGCATACCATACACTCTTTCCACTATGCATAGCGAAGAGCACTGCAGTGCACCTAAAGCTAAAGCGAAAGTGTGCACAGCACACCACAGATCTCACTTTGCACTACACCTAGAAATGGCTTCTCTGCATCACTGATATCTAGCACAGAAATCTGCACGACGAATAACTATGTTGTAGCTAAGCTGGTTCTGGCATATCCTGCTTCATACCACTAGTCCCTGACAACCGGTATTCTGTGCAGAGCACCTCAGTGCAGTGTGGTTTCCTTAATGGCGGTTTGTAGCAAGAAGCGATTTCAGGCTGAGGGAGGTGAAGTGCCGTCTACCCCTCTCACAGAACACTCTGCTGGGAAGTTCTGCTACTGCCAAAACACGCCTGGCATGTGCACTTTTCTTCTAAAACCTCTCTACCATAGCAATATTCTCTGCTTCTTGAAAGCATACCATACACTCTTTCCACTATGCATAGCGAAGAGCACTGCAGTGCACCTAAAGCTAAAGCGAAAGTGTGCACAGCACACCACAGATCTCACTTTGCACTACACCTAGAAATGGCTTCTCTGCATCACTGATATCTAGCACAGAAATCTGCACGACGAATAACTATGTTGTAGCTAAGCTGGTTCTGGCATATCCTGCTTCATACCACTAGTCCCTGACAACCGGTATTCTGTGCAGAGCACCTCAGTGCAGTGTGGTTTCCTTAATGGCGGTTTGTAGCAAGAAGCGATTTCTGGCTGAGGGAGGTGAAGTGCCGTCTACCCCTCTCACAGAACACTCTGCTGGGAAGTTCTGCTACTGCCAAAACACGCCTGGCATGTGCACTTTTCTTCTAAAACCTCTCTACCATAGCAATATTCTCTGCTTCTTGAAAGCATACCATACACTCTTTCCACTATGCATAGCGAAGAGCACTGCAGTGCACCTAAAGCTAAAGCGAAAGTGTGCACAGCACACCACAGATCTCACTTTGCACTACACCTAGAAATGGCTTCTCTGCATCACTGATATCTAGCACAGAAATCTGCACGACGAATAACTATGTTGTAGCTAAGCTGGTTCTGGCATATCCTGCTTCATACCACTAGTCCCTGACAACCGGTATTCTGTGCAGAGCACCTCAGTGCAGTGTGGTTTCCTTAATGGCGGTTTGTAGCAAGAAGCGATTTCTGGCTGAGGGAGGTGAAGTGCCGTCTACCCCTCTCACAGAACACTCTGCTGGGAAGTTCTGCTACTGCCAAAACACGCCTGGCATGTGCACTTTTCTTCTAAAACCTCTCTACCATAGCAATATTCTCTGCTTCTTGAAAGCATACCATACACTCTTTCCACTATGCATAGCGAAGAGCACTGCAGTGCACCTAAAGCTAAAGCGAAGTGTGCACAGCACACCACAGATCTCACTTTGCACTACACCTAGAAATGGCTTCTCTGCATCACTGATATCTAGCACAGAAATCTGCACGACGAATAACTATGTTGTAGCTAAGCTGGTTCTGGCATATCCTGCTTCATACCACTAGTCCCTGACAACCGGTATTCTGTGCAGAGCACCTCAGTGCAGTGTGGTTTCCTTAATGGCGGTTTGTAGCAAGAAGCGATTTCTGGCTGAGGGAGGTGAAGTGCCGTCTACCCCTCTCACAGAACACTCTGCTGGGAAGTTCTGCTACTGCCAAAACACGCCTGGCATGTGCACTTTTCTTCTAAAACCTCTCTACCATAGCAATATTCTCTGCTTCTTGAAAGCATACCATACACTCTTTCCACTATGCATAGCGAAGAGCACTGCAGTGCACCTAAAGCTAAAGCGAAAGTGTGCACAGCACACCACAGATCTCACTTTGCACTACACCTAGAAATGGCTTCTCTGCATCACTGATATCTAGCACAGAAATCTGCACGACGAATAACTATGTTGTAGCTAAGCTGGTTCTGGCATATCCTGCTTCATACCACTAGTCCCTGACAACCGGTATTCTGTGCAGAGCACCTCAGTGCAGTGTGGTTTCCTTAATGGCGGTTTGTAGCAAGAAGCGATTTCTGGCTGAGGGAGGTGAAGTGCCGTCTACCCTCTCACAGAACACTCTGCTGGGAAGTTCTGCTACTGCCAAAACACGCCTGGCATGTGCACTTTTCTTCTAAAACCTCTCTACCATAGCAATATTCTCTGCTTCTTGAAAGCATACCATACACTCTTTCCACTATGCATAGCGAAGAGCACTGCAGTGCACCTAAAGCTAAAGCGAAAGTGTGCACAGCACACCACAGATCTCACTTTGCACTACACCTAGAAATGGCTTCTCTGCATCACTGATATCTAGCACAGAAATCTGCACGACGAATAACTATGTTGTAGCTAAGCTGGTTCTGGCATATCCTGCTTCATACCACTAGTCCCTGACAACCGGTATTCTGTGCAGAGCACCTCAGTGCAGTGTGGTTTCCTTAATGGCGGTTTGTAGCAAGAAGCGATTTCTGGCTGAGGAGGTGAAGTGCCGTCTACCCCTCTCACAGAACACTCTGCTGGGAAGTTCTGCTACTGCCAAAACACGCCTGGCATGTGCACTTTTCTTCTAAAACCTCTCTACCATAGCAATATTCTCTGCTTCTTGAAAGCATACCATACACTCTTTCCACTATGCATAGCGAAGAGCACTGCAGTGCACCTAAAGCTAAAGCGAAAGTGTGCACAGCACACCACAGATCTCACTTTGCACTACACCTAGAAATGGCTTCTCTGCATCACTGATATCTAGCACAGAAATCTGCACGACGAATAACTATGTTGTAGCTAAGCTGGTTCTGGCATATCCTGCTTCATACCACTAGTCCCTGACAACCGGTATTCTGTGCAGAGCACCTCAGTGCAGTGTGGTTTCCTTAATGGCGGTTTGTAGCAAGAAGCGATTTCTGGCTGAGGAGGTGAAGTGCCGTCTACCCCTCTCACAGAACACTCTGCTGGGAAGTTCTGCTACTGCCAAAACACGCCTGGCATGTGCACTTTTCTTCTAAAACCTCTCTACCATAGCAATATTCTCTGCTTCTTGAAAGCATACCATACACTCTTTCCACTATGCATAGCGAAGAGCACTGCAGTGCACCTAAAGCTAAAGCGAAAGTGTGCACAGCACACCACAGATCTCACTTTGCACTACACCTAGAAATGGCTTCTCTGCATCACTGATATCTAGCACAGAAATCTGCACGACGAATAACTATGTTGTAGCTAAGCTGGTTCTGGCATATCCTGCTTCATACCACTAGTCCCTGACAACCGGTATTCTGTGCAGAGCACCTCAGTGCAGTGTGGTTTCCTTAATGGCGGTTTGTAGCAAGAAGCGATTTCTGGCTGAGGAGGTGAAGTGCCGTCTACCCCTCTCACAGAACACTCTGCTGGGAAGTTCTGCTACTGCCAAAACACGCCTGGCATGTGCACTTTTCTTCTAAAACCTCTCTACCATAGCAATATTCTCTGCTTCTTGAAAGCATACCATACACTCTTTCCACTATGCATAGCGAAGAGCACTGCAGTGCACCTAAAGCTAAAGCGAAAGTGTGCACAGCACACCACAGATCTCACTTTGCACTACACCTAGAAATGGCTTCTCTGCATCACTGATATCTAGCACAGAAATCTGCACGACGAATAACTATGTTGTAGCTAAGCTGGTTCTGGCATATCCTGCTTCATACCACTAGTCCCTGACAACCGGTATTCTGTGCAGAGCACCTCAGTGCAGTGTGGTTTCCTTAATGGCGGTTTGTAGCAAGAAGCGATTTCTGGCTGAGGAGGTGAAGTGCCGTCTACCCCTCTCACAGAACACTCTGCTGGGAAGTTCTGCTACTGCCAAAACACGCCTGGCATGTGCACTTTTCTTCTAAAACCTCTCTACCATAGCAATATTCTCTGCTTCTTGAAAGCATACCATACACTCTTTCCACTATGCATAGCGAAGAGCACTGCAGTGCACCTAAAGCTAAAGCGAAAGTGTGCACAGCACACCACAGATCTCACTTTGCACTACACCTAGAAATGGCTTCTCTGCATCACTGATATCTAGCACAGAAATCTGCACGACGAATAACTATGTTGTAGCTAAGCTGGTTCTGGCATATCCTGCTTCATACCACTAGTCCCTGACAACCGGTATTCTGTGCAGAGCACCTCAGTGCAGTGTGGTTTCCTTAATGGCGGTTTGTAGCAAGAAGCGATTTCAGGCTGAGGAGGTGAAGTGCCGTCTACCCCTCTCACAGAACACTCTGCTGGGAAGTTCTGCTACTGCCAAAACACGCCTGGCATGTGCACTTTTCTTCTAAAACCTCTCTACCATAGCAATATTCTCTGCTTCTTGAAAGCATACCATACACTCTTTCCACTATGCATAGCGAAGAGCACTGCAGTGCACCTAAAGCTAAAGCGAAAGTGTGCACAGCACACCACAGATCTCACTTTGCACTACACCTAGAAATGGCTTCTCTGCATCACTGATATCTAGCACAGAAATCTGCACGACGAATAACTATGTTGTAGCTAAGCTGGTTCTGGCATATCCTGCTTCATACCACTAGTCCCTGACAACCGGTATTCTGTGCAGAGCACCTCAGTGCAGTGTGGTTTCCTTAATGGCGGTTTGTAGCAAGAAGCGATTTCAGGCTGAGGAGGTGAAGTGCCGTCTACCCCTCTCACAGAACACTCTGCTGGGAAGTTCTGCTACTGCCAAAACACGCCTGGCATGTGCACTTTTCTTCTAAAACCTCTCTACCATAGCAATATTCTCTGCTTCTTGAAAGCATACCATACACTCTTTCCACTATGCATAGCGAAGAGCACTGCAGTGCACCTAAAGCTAAAGCGAAAGTGTGCACAGCACACCACAGATCTCACTTTGCACTACACCTAGAAATGGCTTCTCTGCATCACTGATATCTAGCACAGAAATCTGCACGACGAATAACTATGTTGTAGCTAAGCTGGTTCTGGCATATCCTGCTTCATACCACTAGTCCCTGACAACCGGTATTCTGTGCAGAGCACCTCAGTGCAGTGTGGTTTCCTTAATGGCGGTTTGTAGCAAGAAGCGATTTCAGGCTGAGGGAGGTGAAGTGCCGTCTACCCCTCTCACAGAACACTCTGCTGGGAAGTTCTGCTACTGCCAAAACACGCCTGGCATGTGCACTTTTCTTCTAAAACCTCTCTACCATAGCAATATTCTCTGCTTCTTGAAAGCATACCATACACTCTTTCCACTATGCATAGCGAAGAGCACTGCAGTGCACCTAAAGCTAAAGCGAAAGTGTGCACAGCACACCACAGATCTCACTTTGCACTACACCTAGAAATGGCTTCTCTGCATCACTGATATCTAGCACAGAAATCTGCACGACGAATAACTATGTTGTAGCTAAGCTGGTTCTGGCATATCCTGCTTCATACCACTAGTCCCTGACAACCGGTATTCTGTGCAGAGCACCTCAGTGCAGTGTGGTTTCCTTAATGGCGGTTTGTAGCAAGAAGCGATTTCAGGCTGAGGAGGTGAAGTGCCGTCTACCCCTCTCACAGAACACTCTGCTGGGAAGTTCTGCTACTGCCAAAACACGCCTGGCATGTGCACTTTTCTTCTAAAACCTCTCTACCATAGCAATATTCTCTGCTTCTTGAAAGCATACCATACACTCTTTCCACTATGCATAGCGAAGAGCACTGCAGTGCACCTAAAGCTAAAGCGAAAGTGTGCACAGCACACCACAGATCTCACTTTGCACTACACCTAGAAATGGCTTCTCTGCATCACTGATATCTAGCACAGAAATCTGCACGACGAATAACTATGTTGTAGCTAAGCTGGTTCTGGCATATCCTGCTTCATACCACTAGTCCCTGACAACCGGTATTCTGTGCAGAGCACCTCAGTGCAGTGTGGTTTCCTTAATGGCGGTTTGTAGCAAGAAGCGATTTCAGGCTGAGGGAGGTGAAGTGCCGTCTACCCCTCTCACAGAACACTCTGCTGGGAAGTTCTGCTACTGCCAAAACACGCCTGGCATGTGCACTTTTCTTCTAAAACCTCTCTACCATAGCAATATTCTCTGCTTCTTGAAAG
Organism: Luscinia luscinia; assembly: GCA_034336685.1. Classification (NCBI taxonomy): domain Eukaryota; kingdom Metazoa; phylum Chordata; class Aves; order Passeriformes; family Muscicapidae; genus Luscinia; species Luscinia luscinia. The sequence continues at coordinate 20,231 of JAKWBO010000885.1, forward strand.
CATACCATACACTCTTTCCACTATGCATAGCGAAGAGCACTGCAGTGCACCTAAAGCTAAAGCGAAAGTGTGCACAGCACACCACAGATCTCACTTTGCACTACACCTAGAAATGGCTTCTCTGCATCACTGATATCTAGCACAGAAATCTGCACGACGAATAACTATGTTGTAGCTAAGCTGGTTCTGGCATATCCTGCTTCATACCACTAGTCCCTGACAACCGGTATTCTGTGCAGAGCACCTCAGTGCAGTGTGGTTTCCTTAATGGCGGTTTGTAGCAAGAAGCGATTTCAGGCTGAGGAGGTGAAGTGCCGTCTACCCCTCTCACAGAACACTCTGCTGGGAAGTTCTGCTACTGCCAAAACACGCCTGGCATGTGCACTTTTCTTCTAAAACCTCTCTACCATAGCAATATTCTCTGCTTCTTGAAAGCATACCATACACTCTTTCCACTATGCATAGCGAAGAGCACTGCAGTGCACCTAAAGCTAAAGCGAAAGTGTGCACAGCACACCACAGATCTCACTTTGCACTACACCTAGAAATGGCTTCTCTGCATCACTGATATCTAGCACAGAAATCTGCACGACGAATAACTATGTTGTAGCTAAGCTGGTTCTGGCATATCCTGCTTCATACCACTAGTCCCTGACAACCGGTATTCTGTGCAGAGCACCTCAGTGCAGTGTGGTTTCCTTAATGGCGGTTTGTAGCAAGAAGCGATTTCTGGCTGAGGGAGGTGAAGTGCCGTCTACCCCTCTCACAGAACACTCTGCTGGGAAGTTCTGCTACTGCCAAAACACGCCTGGCATGTGCACTTTTCTTCTAAAACCTCTCTACCATAGCAATATTCTCTGCTTCTTGAAAGCATACCATACACTCTTTCCACTATGCATAGCGAAGAGCACTGCAGTGCACCTAAAGCTAAAGCGAAAGTGTGCACAGCACACCACAGATCTCACTTTGCACTACACCTAGAAATGGCTTCTCTGCATCACTGATATCTAGCACAGAAATCTGCCACGACGAATAACTATGTTGTAGCTATGCTGGTTCTGGCATATCCTGCTTCATACCACTAGTCCCTGACAACCGGTATTCTGTGCAGAGCACCTCAGTGCAGTGTGGTTTCCTTAATGGCGGTTTGTAGCAAGAAGCGATTTCTGGCTGAGGGAGGTGAAGTGCCGTCTACCCCTCTCACAGAACACTCTGCTGGGAAGTTCTGCTACTGCCAAAACACGCCTGGCATGTGCACTTTTCTTCTAAAACCTCTCTACCATAGCAATATTCTCTGCTTCTTGAAAGCATACCATCCACTCTTTCCACTATGCATAGCGAAGAGCACTGCAGTGCACCTAAAGCTAAAGCGAAAGTGTGCACAGCACACCACAGATCTCACTTTGCACTACACCTGAAATGGCTTCTCTGCATCACTGATATCTAGCACAGAAATCTGCACGACGAATAACTATGTTGTAGCTAAGCTGGTTCTGGCATATCCTGCTTCATACCACTAGTCCCTGACAACCGGTATTCTGTGCAGAGCACCTCAGTGCAGTGTGGTTTCCTTAATGGCGGTTTGTAGCAAGAAGCGATTTCTGGCTGAGGGAGGTGAAGTGCCGTCTACCCCTCTCACAGAACACTCTGCTGGGAAGTTCTGCTACTGCCAAAACACGCCTGGCATGTGCACTTTTCTTCTAAAACCTCTCTACCATAGCAATATTCTCTGCTTCTTGAAAGCATACCATACACTCTTTCCACTATGCATAGCGAAGAGCACTGCAGTGCACCTAAAGCTAAAGCGAAAGTGTGCACAGCACACCACAGATCTCACTTTGCACTACACCTAGAAATGGCTTCTCTGCATCACTGATATCTAGCACAGAAATCTGCACGACGAATAACTATGTTGTAGCTATGCTGGTTCTGGCATATCCTGCTTCATACCACTAGTCCCTGACAACCGGTATTCTGTGCAGAGCACCTCAGTGCAGTGTGGTTTCCTTAATGGCGGTTTGTAGCAAGAAGCGATTTCTGGCTGAGGGAGGTGAAGTGCCGTCTACCCCTCTCACAGAACACTCTGCTGGGAAGTTCTGCTACTGCCAAAACACGCCTGGCATGTGCACTTTTCTTCTAAAACCTCTCTACCATAGCAATATTCTCTGCTTCTTGAAAGCATACCATCCACTCTTTCCACTATGCATAGCGAAGAGCACTGCAGTGCACCTAAAGCTAAAGCGAAAGTGTGCACAGCACACCACAGATCTCACTTTGCACTACACCTAGAAATGGCTTCTCTGCATCACTGATATCTAGCACAGAAATCTGCACGACGAATAACTATGTTGTAGCTATGCTGGTTCTGGCATATCCTGCTTCATACCACTAGTCCCTGACAACCGGTATTCTGTGCAGAGCACCTCAGTGCAGTGTGGTTTCCTTAATGGCGGTTTGTAGCAAGAAGCGATTTCTGGCTGAGGAGGTGAAGTGCCGTCTACCCCTCTCACAGAACACTCTGCTGGGAAGTTCTTGCTCCTGCCAAAACACGCCTGGCATGTGCACTTTTCTTCTAAAACCTCTCTACCATAGCAATATTCTCTGCTTCTTGAAAGCATACCATCCACTCTTTCCACTATGCATAGCGAAGAGCACTGCAGTGCACCTAAAGCTAAAGCGAAAGTGTGCACAGCACACCACAGATCTCACTTTGCACTACACCTAGAAATGGCTTCCCTGCATCACTGATATCTAGCACAGAAATCTGCACGACGAATAACTATGTTGTAGCTATGCTGGTTCTGGCATATCCTGCTTCATACCACTAGTCCCTGACAACCGGTATTCTGTGCAGAGCACCTCAGTGCAGTGTGGTTTCCCTAATGGCGGTTTGTAGCAAGAAGCGATTTCTGGCTGAGGGAGGTGAAGTGCCGTCTACCCCTCTCACAGAACACTCTGCTGGGAAGTTCTGCTACTGCCAAAACACGCCTGGCATGTGCACTTTTCTTCTAAAACCTCTCTACCATAGCAATATTCTCTGCTTCTTGAAAGCATACCATCCACTCTTTCCACTATGCATAGCGAAGAGCACTGCAGTGCACCTAAAGCTAAAGCGAAAGTGTGCACAGCACACCACAGATCTCACTTTGCACTACACCTAGAAATGGCTTCTCTGCATCACTGATATCTAGCACAGAAATCTGCACGACGAATAACTATGTTGTAGCTATGCTGGTTCTGGCATATCCTGCTTCATACCACTAGTCCCTGACAACCGGTATTCTGTGCAGAGCACCTCAGTGCAGGGTGGTTTCCTTAATGGCGGTTTGTAGCAAGAAGCGATTTCTGGCTGAGGGAGGTGAAGTGCCGTCTACCCCTCTCACAGAACACTCTGCTGGGAAGTTCTGCTACTGCCAAAACACGCCTGGCATGTGCACTTTTCTTCTAAAACCTCTCTACCATAGCAATATTCTCTGCTTCTTGAAAGCATACCATACACTCTTTCCACTATGCATAGCGAAGAGCACTGCAGTGCACCTAAAGCTAAAGCGAAAGTGTGCACAGCACACCACAGATCTCACTTTGCACTACACCTAGAAATGGCTTCTCTGCATCACTGATATCTAGCACAGAAATCTGCACGACGAATAACTATGTTGTAGCTATGCTGGTTCTGGCATATCCTGCTTCATACCACTAGTCCCTGACAACCGGTATTCTGTGCAGAGCACCTCAGTGCAGGGTGGTTTCCTTAATGGCGGTTTGTAGCAAGAAGCGATTTCTGGCTGAGGGAGGTGAAGTGCCGTCTACCCCTCTCACAGAACACTCTGCTGGGAAGTTCTGCTACTGCCAAAACACGCCTGGCATGTGCACTTTTCTTCTAAAACCTCTCTACCATAGCAATATTCTCTGCTTCTTGAAAGCATACCATACACTCTTTCCACTATGCATAGCGAAGAGCACTGCAGTGCACCTAAAGCTAAAGCGAAAGTGTGCACAGCACACCACAGATCTCACTTTGCACTACACCTAGAAATGGCTTCTCTGCATCACTGATATCT